>JAINUG010000049.1:3753917-3771417 GCA_029706075.1 Aldrovandia affinis
AAACAATTTTACGTTAAATTGTAACCAGTTCTTTAACATTTTGGTAGTGTACTTTGTAAAATGATATTGTTGCGATCAGAAGGAAAGGCAATGTGAACATTTGTGAGCAAGACTTGTGTGCTGGTGCCAGACTGTTTAATGATCCTGGCCTTTAGACAACCCATGAATGGAGATTAATATTTATGGTCTCTGCACATTTGACAAGAACGGCTTTAGGAAAACGTTGGACCTTCAGTCAATTGTTGCTGTGGCAACCTCTGTAACCGAGAGAGGCAGGACTGCTACCGGATTGGACGAGCAAGGAGTCAGAGCTGATGCTACTCACAGGCCAACAAGCAGGCCACACTTTTATACCAACTAAGAAGGTCCACTCTACACTGTAACAGAGCGAAAAAAGGAGGAAGAGAGAGAGAGCAGGAGAGAGGGAGAGAGAGGGAGTATGTATGAGAGAGAGAGAGAGAGAGAGAGAGAGAGAGGGAGTATGAGAGAGAGAGAGAGAGAGAGAGAGAAAGAGAGAGACTCACCGATGCGAATAAAGCCATCCTCCGTGCGCTGATACTTAGGTGCTTTCTCACGCCCCTCCTTCAGCGCCTCCTTCTCTGATTGGATGTTCTGTGAGCAGGATGAGAGAGAAACAGTAAGCAAGTGTGAGGATGTGGGAATATGCACACACTCGTGCACACACACACGCACACAGACACACACACAGACACAGCAACTGTGCACACTTGTATGCAATAACAGCCACTGATTGGCTCTGCCTTTAACGACAGCCACTGCGCACTGACTAGCTCTCTGCGTCTTTGCATCAGCTCAGTGTCTGTGTTGTTTCCATGCGACATACTCGACACAACAGAGCTTATATTGCCAGTAGCAAAAAGGAAACGGAAAATAACCTCAACTTCAAAATGGCAGATTATTCGTCCTTTCCAAAACAGAAATGATCTCATGCAGCAGTTTTAAATGTTCACCCAAGTATTTGCAAAGCATCCAAAAAAGTGACATTTTCCACTAATCTCATTTTAATTACGTCTCTCTGCAGGACAGTATCCTTTTCTCCAACTGGCTAATCAAAGCTGCCATTTCCTCATCTCCCAAAGCTGAACACTTGAACCTAACCATTTTCTCTCGTGCACCCCAGGAGGTCTACAAGAAAAAACACCAGACCGTCGACTCCAAAAATAAGACCCAAATTACCCTCTGACGGAAACAGGGCAATTTACACTGTGTCGCTGTTTTGATTAAACACTCCTTCAGCGAAACTACAAGGCTCTCTTGGTCTCTGGGGTAGAAAAGTGGAAAGGAAACAGCATTGAATATTGTGCCGGGGCTTTCGAAACCCACACATTAATCTTGCAGCAGAATGAGTCTGCATCCCTAACCTTAAATCACAGCATCTCCCCCATCCTGTGAAATGAAACACCAAATGCCGGCCCAGCCTACAGCTCGGGGCAAAACACCAGCCCACTGGCCAGGCCAGATTTGAGCATTTGCTGCTATGCCACTTTCCCCTGACTGTACTATATCAGTGCTTTATGTCTTTATAAATCTCTGCAGCAGGGCCTCAGGTGGCGTAAAGGTCAAAGCATTCGCCCGGAATGCAAGTTGCCTACTGCAGCCGCGGTTCGAAACCAGACTGCGCCAGTCCGGGCCTGGCCAGGAGCCTCGATCTGGCCCGGCGATTGGCTGTCCGCCCCAGGGGGAGGGTGAGCCGGCACGAGCTTGCCGAGAAGCGAGAAGGGTGTCTCTAGAAAGTAGGTGGGCGAGTTCCATCTCAGAAGAGGTGGATCATCGCCGGCCTCAGGGAATTAGCTTGCCCCGTAGTGAGGGGTGGCGAGTTTGTGGAGAAGGGCGAATCAAAATAAATAGAGGGCATAATTGGCTACCAAATTGGGGAAGAAATCTGAAAAAAACTAAAAATCTCTGCTGTGTATAAGAGTCAAAGCTGCACTTTGGGAAGAGCCACTCTGTGACATCACTTCCTGACAGTGGGGAAGGGGGTGGGGCCAGATTCAAGGAAGGCAGTGAGTTCAAAGCGGCCAATGTGAAGGCTTGGATGTGGTCACCACAGACTTGGTTGACCACTGCATTGGCATGGTCATTGTGTTGATGAATTGCCCTTACTGGGCAACCCCAGACACTGAGACTCACGTCGAAGGGCAAGACCTCCACTGTGGTGTTGAAGAGCTTGTCACCCGGATGTTCAATGTTTCCACTGCGGAAGAAATACCTGCAGGGGATGAGGGAGAGAAAGAGAGAATGGAGGGAGGGGCAGTATTATTAATGACCAGCCATTTCTTGCTCTGATTATTGCCTTTTCTTATTAATAATTGTTAGAGATACAATTAATGTAAATCATTTATTATGTTTGCATTATTGCAATGACTCATTCGCTTTGCCAATACTTCACAAGCCCTGTGATGCCAATAACTCAGTGCATGCGTGCGTGTGTGTGTGTCCCTCCGTGTGTGTGTGTGTGTGTGTGTGTCTCTGTGTATGTGTGTGTGTGTGTGTGTGTCTGTGTGTGTGTGTGTGTGTGTGTGTGTGTGTGTCCGGGTCTTTCTGTACTTGCGAACGCACCTCTCAATGCGGACAGGGGTGAAGAACCGGATGCGGATGAAATCTCCCGCGACGGGGGTGAAGGCCCAGAAGAAGTCCTCGCCCAGGTACGCCTTCTCCAGGGTAAAGTGCTGGTACGTCTTCAGGCTGGTCGTCACCTCTGCCAGTGGGTTGGCGTGACCCTTGTGGAGGGTCTGTTTCCCAAAGTCCTTGTCCTGGAGCAAATCATTAGACAGGGGCAGGGAGGGCAATACACCATTTATGAAATCCACAAGTTAAATAAGCTTCGATCGTCTATGGCACAATCAATACCACATCGATCAAGTCAGGGCAGGCCTTACATGACCAGCCCTCTTCCACTGAAAGATTTAAACCCTGTTTCGCTCTTTTCAAAGTGAGAGGATGAAAGGCGGATCTTAGGCCCTGTCGGCTCCCTTTGAAGATTTTCACCAAAGGAAGCCATTTCATGATTCCCTTGTCTCGTTACGTTAATTAACACATCGTTCGCGGAGGAGAGAAGCCTGAAGCATCCTCTCTCTTTGACAATCCACAGAATGAGGACACTCGAGGAATGTGCCCGCTCACCCAAAGCTGGTGAGGGACACCCTCTGGGTCAAGCTACCTCAACAACGCCCGCCCCCCCCACCCCCCTTAGGGCTGTTGTCCGGCACTGTTGTCAAGATAACAGCCCCATTGTATAGTTTTATCAGTGAATATATCAGTATGTAATATCAGCCACAGTCAACCAATCACAAGCCACATTCAACCACTCGTGAGCCACAGTCAACCACTCGTGAGATACAGTCAACCAATCAGGAGATAGTCAACCACTCAAGAGATACAATCAACCAATCACGAGCCACAGTCAACCAATCATGAGCCACAGTCAACCAATCACGAGCCACAGTCAACCAATCACGAGCCACAGTCAACCAATCACGAGCCACAGTCAACCAATCACGAGCCACAGTCAACCACTCATGAGCCACAGTCAACCAATCAGGAACCACAGTCAACCAATCATGAGCCACAGTTGAGGAACCCTTGGTTCATCACAGCCTTCACAGTCCTGGTTCTCGGGCTATGCTGTGTCTGCTAGTTTCCTCTCTAGCTGAGCTCCTAGTTCAGGGGTGGGCAATTCTGGTCTTAGAGGGCTGGTGTGTATGCAGGTTTTTGTTACCAATTACCCTGGCTCAATTAGTTAATTATTTGGACACACCAATGCTGGTTCATTTGTAGATTAGACCACAGTAACATGTTTCAGATGGAAACACAAGAACAGTCTCCAGCTGTCATTCATGGGCTTATCAAGAAATTTAGCTAAAATGTCAGATCACGTAAATTATTGGGCTAATTAAATAATTAAGAGCAGAAGTTGGCATGAAATACATGAATGGATATAGCCCTCCTTGCCCACCCTTGTCCTAGTTAGTTAATGAATTCTCAATACGGTTTGAGGAATAGGCTTGCGTGCCTCTGTGTGATGCTTCGGTGCACTCATAGCACTGCCATCACCCCTGTTAATTTTGAATGAGCTATTGATTGGATACTGATCTGGGTTTGACATCACTTGACTTTAGAGATGTGCGCTTTGAGTCCTATATGAGGGAGAGGTATTTTGTGGTTTGTGTGCTTGTGAAATTGTCTAAGTAACTAACAAACATCTGGTTTGTTTGTTTGCTGATTAGTATTTAACTAATATTAGTTGTTTTGGGTCATTAAAGTAATTTAAGCCACTGAAGAACCAATTAAGTGTAATGGAGACTGCTGCACCCACATAGTTTAAGGGTGGGCATTGACAAAAATGTTGACATCTTTGATTTTATCTTCATGTTGGCACAAAGGCAACATTTTAAAAAATGTAAAAAATAAAAAAAAGAATTAAGTCGGTTATTTTACATGAAGCTTAATTCATTAGAAGCAGTTGGTGCAAAGGTTCCTGCACAATGGGGTCCACCAAGCAAATAAATAAGTAAATGAATACATCGCATAACAATGTAGAATGAAAGGATCCACACTCCTAGCTCTCTACCTTCAGTTTCTGGATCTTTCCGGCGAGGGAGGAGTGCGTGCCCACATGCTGGAAGAGTGACGGTTTAAACCGGATCCTCAGGTTAGCCTTCTGCCTGTCACAGTGTTTCTGTGAGGGAGGGGAGGGAGGGAGAGGAGGGAGGGAGTGTGGACAGAATGAGAAAAAGAGCAGGGGTGAGAGGGAGGTGATTAAGTTATTTATTTTCCATATATTCAAAGAGATTTTTTAAAAACGACAGGAGAGAAAGATCAAACACATTGAGTAAAATGGGCACGAAACAAAGTTCTACACAGACACATGCAACCCCTCTGGATATTCAAGGGTAGAGAAACTGGAACAACCTCCACTCTGGATTATGGACAGAAAGGACCCCTGATCCCCGACCCCTGTACTCACTGCATCCTTCTCCGGGTTGCACACTTTCACCCACATGATGTGGTCAAGCAGCCAGTCTATTGGCTTGTCCTTGTAGAACATCAGCATGAACTCCACGATCAGAGACAGGTCCAGGGACTTGAACATCTTTCCTGGGAGGGTGGGAAAAAGCCCATGTCAGCATGGCCAAGCTGCATCAGTCCAATGAATTTCTGGACACGGACGGATTGGTTTGAGAGGATTTTCCTGCTTCAACCACCCGTCAATCACAGTGGACAGCATTATCATCTCCGATGTGAGGACCGAACACTGCCAGGAGATAAGGCCGCAAGGGGAACCGCTCCCTTCTACCTCCAGGCACTCATCACACCCTACACCCCAGCCAGACCCCTCCGCTCCTCCTCCTCCGGCAAACTGACTGTCCCATCCCTCAGAGCCCCAGGCAGCCGCTCCTCGCGGCCTCGCCTCTTCTCTGTCCTGACCCCTCGGTGGTGGAACGATCTTTTGCACTCGGTCAGGATCAGAATCACTGGCCATCTTTTGCAAGAGACTCAAAATCCATCTCTTCAGACTCCACTACCACTGAGTCCATAAATTAATTAACTGCCATCACCACTGTTTACATGTTTAATAATGTAAAAATGCACATCTTGTAAGTCGCTCTGGATAAGAGCATCTGCTAAATGCCAAACTGGAAATGTAAAATGTAAAAAAAAACTAAAAAACTTTTCTTTCTTTCCCTGTGTTACAGGTATGGTGTGCAACTGCCAAAAATGATGTCTATTGCAGTGTTACTACACTGATCTCTTGCACTAACCATGATTAATCTTACCATGTATAAATGCACTTTGTGTAAGTCGCTCTGGATAAGAGCATCTGCTAAATGGCTAAATGCCTTGAATTCCAGCCTGGGCTTTGTCGGTGGGCAGACACACACAATGTCACCTTCCCATTGAAGTGATTCATGGATCCCTCCCTCCCAGCAGGCGAAAACAAAAGCACAAAAGCAATACAGATCTAGAATGAAAAACCGCCACTGAACACATCAAAGACCTCTCCTGGCAAGGTGCCCGGCATTCTAATGTCACCAGAAAGCCATAGGGAGCTATCTGCCAGGTATGATTCCCCTTTATGGACATTTTCATTTCATCATTTAGTATTTTAAGGTAAACAAAAAACATTTTGCCATGAACTGCTGACACAATATTAACTGTCAGTAACAAATCATTGGATTTCTGCGTTTTTTTTAGTTTTTGTAAATTTGCATGAGGGCGAGCCGTTGACCTTCAAGGCTGGTCTGTGGATTCAGGCAGACTCTCTCACAGAGACGGCCACTGTGCCAGTCTCCCTTTCATCTGGCCGCTGTATGGAGGAGATCAGAGGCAGAGCTCTAGACAGGTGGAGCGCTCTCAACGCTTTAATCAGACAGGTGTGTGTGTCTGGGGACGGGCTCAATAACACTCCGCCATCTCCAGCCGAATGCATGACACAGAGCGCATTAAAGAACCATCCAGCTCACTGAGCCACAGGGATGATGTCCTAGCCACAAGGTCACGCACGCACACACTCACTGACACAAATACACACGCACGCACGCACACACATGCATGTACGTTCGCAAACACGCACGCACGCGCGCACACACTCACGCACGCACACACATACACGCATTAGTGTTATACTCACTGACACAAATACACTCATGCATGTTACACTCACTCACTCACTGACGCACACACACGCACACACACACTCATACACACACACACGCACACACACTCACATATGCACGCACACATGCACACATACACACACGGCCTCCAACATATGCAAACGCTACGGCTGTAAGATACCATATCGCCTCACACCTCTACACACCACTAATGCCAGCCTACATCCTTAAACACCAAATACCACCCAACACCCCCACACGCTGAACACCACCCAAGATTGTCACATGCTGAAAAACCTCACACCCTACCTGCAAAAATCAGGAGAACAAGAACCACATGAACCAATTAGTGATGCACTGCATTTATAACGGCTTTCTTCAGATATCTGTAAAGCATCTCAAAATGCTTTACAGTGAGGGTGTGACTCGACGCAACACTCATGAATAAATGAACCCATGAATAAATGAATGAATGGTTAAGCAAAGTCTATGCCACTGTGTGAAAGGCTGCAGACTTTAAAGTGCACAGGAGCAGGTGTGTTTCAGTGTTCCATCTCTCTTTGATCTGTAGATCCTGTGTGCCGGGGCCACACACAAAAACACACACAGCGCATTACTAACTGATCGTTTTAGTTCTAATCCAAAGTAATAAAACATTTCCCTAATGCGACAAGTTTTTTAATTCAGTGGCTTAATCCTCAATGAAAGATGATCTCAATTCCAATTTGAGCTTTTTTCTCTCTCGCGCTCTCTCTCTCTCTCTCTCTCTCTCTTTCTCTCTCTCACACACTCTCTCACACTCCCTTTCTCTCTCTCACACTCTCTCACACTCTCTCACACTCTCTCTCACTCTCTCACACTCTCTCACACTCTCTCACACTCTCTCTGTCTCTCTCTGTCTCTCGTTAGCTTCCCAGGGTCATCTTCAGCGTGAATGGACCCTCAAACATGGTAGCATCTCCATGCGCAGAAAGCGTGTTTCAGCTCTGACCGTGCACATCCAAGACCAACAATGGGAATGCTCCCTCGCACCCATCGACAGCTCTTTTCTGACCTCTTTTTCCCTCTCTGACATCATGATCAGCAGCCATGGGCAAATGCAAAAGCAGATGAATTTGGCTCATTGTGTTGATTGGTTGCCCCCCCATGTTCAGACACTGAATTCAGATGAAGCCTTGGGAGCGCTCCACAACACCTGAGCAGGACTCGGTGGGGCAAAGTAATGTGATTATCTTTCACGCAGTCAGAATTAGTCAGAATAATGTATTTGGCAGAGCACGGTTCATCGGCACGAGGGGAGATATTAAGGAGCCTCTGATAATCATTTTAATTGGCAATTAAAAAAAAACACTGCTCAATCCCCGAGACGCAACACACAAGGGGTAAAAAAGCTAGGCTTTTACTTCTGTGTCTGGTTGTAAACAATGCACAGTTAATGATCTACATCGCGAATAATTGGCCGGTGATTTGAATATGGGTTTGATGTTTAATATGGTATGAACACACACACTACGTAACTGACTAAAGGTTAAATGCTTATATTTTATTTCTCTTTCCTCGAGCCATTATCTGGGAAAGGATTCCGGGGCTTTCTAACTCTGTGTCCGAGGACGTTGACGAAAGGGTTCGATACACCACGGCTCGTGTTGATTGACATCTTGCTCCCTGGCCGTGACTACCCGAGACATACAATCCGATTACTGGCCTTCTCCATAAATACGTATGTTTAAGCGCAAGGAAGATGGGAGTGTGAGGCAAGAGTCTCTCCTCTCTCTGTCTCTCTCACCCTCTCCATCTCCCTCCCTCATTCTCTCTACCACCCTCTCTCGCTTTCTTAAGAGTGTGACTGCACTAATGTGACAGCTTACTCCCCGTTTTAGCGCCGGTTCGGGGGTAGGCTGGCAGCGAGGGAAAAGTTCACATCTGGGATCATTTAGCTGCATTTGGCTTTTGCCTTTTCAATAAATCACAAACGGGAAATGACTTTGTCTATTCCACCAGCTACAACCGGTAGTAGATCCCACTCAGGCCAGTACAAAGACACAGATGAGAGGAATGGAACATAAACACACACACACACACACACACACACACACACACACACACACACACACACACACACACACACACACACACACACACACACACACACAATGGCAACGGCCTCTTTAAGAGGCCTGACACATCCGGGAGAACTACATGCACGTACTGTCAAAAATAACCGTACGAATGCCGAGCCAATCAGAGAGCAGGAAGTTAAAACTTGAGGACAATTTGAGCTTCCACGATGACACAGAGATGAAACCGATACAAAATGGCGCCTGGCTCTTTAAGACTTGAGTAGACTACAGAGATCTCTGCCATCCCTAGGCCCAGGCTGGGTGGTGTGAGGTTGTAGTGGAGTTCAGCAAGGCCCTGTCAGTGATGGAGCTCAGGAACCCATTACAGTTTAACTCTTAACTGGAGAGAGCAGAAGCATAGGGGCGGAACAGTGGGTATGAGAGAGAAAGAATTACAGAGTGTGTGTGTGTGTGTGTGTGTGTGTGAGACAGGGAGAGAGAAAGAGAGAGAGTGCTGTATGTGTGGCATGTACATGCATGTGTATGTATGTGTGGGTGTATGACAGAGTGTGTGTGTGCGTGTGTGTGAGACAGGGAGAGAGAAAGAGAGAGAGTACTGTATGCGTGGTGTGTACATGCATGTGTATGTATGTGTGGGTGTATGACAGAGTGTGTGTGTGCGTGTGTGTGAGACAGGGAGAGAGAAAGAGAGAGAGTACTGTATGTGTGGTGTGTACATGCATGTGTATGTATGTGTGGGTGTATGACAGACAGCGTCAGTGTCTCAGACAGCATATGTATGTGTGTATGTGTGAGAGAGAGAGAGAGAGAGAGAGACATGACAGAGTGAGGGAGTGAGGGTTTGTGGGTAGGTGTGCGTGTCAGATAAAGAAGGCCTGTGTTTGGGTATACAGTACATTTGCATTTGCACATGTGTTCAGGAGAGATTAGGTTATGAGAGAAACTTTCCGGTTATGTTCCTCTGTGGACCACACACCCCACACCAACCAAGAAGCAATAAACCAAGATGCAATTTTCCTGAACAAGCACGTCCAGACGGCACACGCTCATCTATAACAGTAACCACCAGGGTCTACGTCCCTACAGCGTATTTGGTGATGATAAATGGCATGACTAGGGCCGACCACAGAATGCCCATGACGTGTTTGTACACGTCTTATTCCACTCCAAGAGTCATTTTTCCCCCCTCTACAGTGAATGGTATTGACAAATGGAGTCAAATTGATTCTCCACGTGTGCGATGATGATGCTCCTGCTCCAGTACAGCCTCTTTTTGTGTCTCTTATATATATATATACAGTATATATATATATATATATATATGCCATTTAGCAGACGCTTTTATCCAAAGCGACTTACAGTAGTGAATGCATACATTTTTCAGTATATGTGGTCCCAGTGGGAATTGAACCCACAACCTAAGCGTTGCCAACGCTGTGCTCTACCAACTGAGCCACAGAGAACCACTTAATCAGTCTCTTAGTCTCTTAATCAGATATCTGCTGATAAGGGGACTGGCCACTGATCCCAGGACAGGAGTCAGTTTCCTTCTCTGCAGTGGAACAGGAATATGAATATACTTTATTAGCCATGTTACACAAGGTAATTGGAATTTGTCTTTTCGCACATCTCTCCTAGATAACACACACACATAGGCCACTATACATCTGTATTCCATCAGAGAGGTCTGAGCGCAGGGTCAGCCGTAGTACGGAGCCCCTGGAGCAGTTTAGGGGCTCAGTGCCTTGCTCAAGAGCACTTTGACATTACCCAACAAGTGAACTAGCCTCCCTCTGGTTTCAGTTCATTGCTTTTTTGTTGGCCTTCCTGGGATTCAAACCAGCAATCCACCACTTGTCAGCCCATGTTGCAAATCACTGAGCCACTGCCGCCCCTGTGGAGTGCAATGGATTAGGAGCTGCGGAGAGGGTCACTGTGCTCAAACCCCCCTGCATAAACAGTCACCAACAAGAACAAAAGTGGGTGGCTCAGTGGGTAGAGCACAGCATTGGCAACACTTAGGTTGTGGGGTCAATTCACCGGGACCACATATACTGAAAAATGTATGCATTCACTACTGTAAGTCGATTTGGATAAAAGCATCTTCTAAATGGCATATATATACACTCAGTGGCCACTTTATTAGGTACACCTGTTAGTTAATGTAATCTAATCAGCCAATCATGTGGCAGCAACTCAATGCATAAAAGCATGCAGACATGGTCAAGAGGTTCAGTTGTTGTTCAGACCCAAAATCACAATGGGAAAGAAATGTGATCTAAGTGACTTTGACTGTGGAATCAATGTTGGTGCCAGAAGGGGTGGTGTGAGTATCTCAGTATAATTTCACGCACAACAGTCTCTAGAGCAGGGGTCTTAAAGTAAAATTCAAAGAGGTCCAGTTAGATAAAATGGCCTCACGCCAAGGTCCGGTGGTGCGAGGAGGCACGGCCCCCCATTTTCTGTCGACGGGGGGGTGCTACGCGAAAAAAGCTGAGACTAGATCATTTATTTCGCGGACCGGGGGTGCTACGCGAAAAAAGCTGCACGGGGGGTGCGCGAGGAAATAATGCGCCCC
Source organism: Aldrovandia affinis (assembly GCA_029706075.1). Lineage (NCBI taxonomy): Eukaryota > Metazoa > Chordata > Actinopteri > Notacanthiformes > Halosauridae > Aldrovandia > Aldrovandia affinis. Next base: position 3,765,215 of record JAINUG010000049.1, read on the forward strand.
TCGGAACCGGTCCGTGGTGAAAAAAAGGTTGTTTTTTTACGTTTTCTTAAATTTTGCGCCCCTCGGAATTTTGCGCCTGGTGCAATGATAAACCAGTGCCGTAAATGCTAGAAAAGCTGCGCCGGTTAAAATTGAAATGCTCCGTCAAAATGTAGTAATTCTCAATAATTTATCGGTTTTTGGACGCGGTCCGGATAGGACGGCTTCTGGAGTCCCGGACCCGGACCGCGGTCCGCCTGTTAGTGACCCCTGCTCTAGAGTTTACAGAGAATGGTGCAAAAAACTAAAAACATCCAGTGAGCGGCAGTTCTGTGGGCGAAAACGCCTTGTTAATGAGAGAGGTCAGAGGAGAATGACCAGACTGGTTCAAGCTGACAGGAAGGCGACCATGCAGCCATCCTGCCTTGTGTCAACGGTTCAGGCTGGTGGTGGTGTAATGGTGTGGGGTTTGTTTTCTTGGCACACATTAGGCCCCTTAATACCAATTGAACATTGTTTAAATGCCACAACCTACCTGAGTCTTGTTGCTTAAACACTAGCACTTTGCTAAACACTAGCAAAAGAGGCTTTGTTAACAAGCCAAAAAAAGAGAGGCTGAATTTATATTAACACACCGCTATGAAGAACCCTCTCTTCTAAGCTTTTCATTTCACACACCGATTAACGCTGAGTTACTGCACTGAATTTAACTAAGCTGGGCACAGCTGCTACTGGCACATCTCACAATGTGCCCAGCAGCTTCATTATGAGGCACTATCATCAAGAGAAGGTCCAGGAGCAAAAAGATCTTCTGAAGACTTCCCTGCCCCTTCCTATTGTGGCTGTTTCAGGTCTCCCAAAGAGAAGGTCGGCTTTACTTAATGACTTTGCGTTCATGCGTACAAAACTATGCTCTGGCTTAATTAATGATTTCATTCTATTCGCTTTCCTCTCTTTGTGTTTTCCCCCAACGGGACACGCAGGTCGGTTTTTGCTCTATACTCCTTCCAACTAAAAAACCCTTTTTCTGTTTCCACATGAGAAATATCCCCCCCCCCACTCCCTACTCTCATCATCTGAAACTAATTTCATCATGGCAGAGGGCCTTGGGGTGCAAGGGGGAAGATCTGCTATCGTTTGTTGTTTACTGAACAGAATCACAAGACCAAAGATCGGAAAATTCCACAGACAGAGGGCAATGGTCAAATTAGAAAACATCAGGAGTATGAAAATAACAAAGGAGGCCTCTAAGCGTCAGTCCGACCGTGCCAATTACAAAAAACATCGATTTGAGATGGAGCACATGACACTGTGACAAACTTGGCCTCCTCTGAGCACTCTGGGCCCTGTGCTAAAACAGGGATTTCAAAGGAAGTTTAACACTTGATCCCATCCAGGATGAAGGGTTTTGGTGTCTGTCCTGAATGCGATCCCCCTCTCTAGTCTCTCTGTGGTCACATTTTAGCAGCTGGCTCTGAGAGAGGCTGCTGAAAGCCCAGTCTTTGCGAGAGGCATCCGAGAGGTCACTGCGGCACACTGGCACTCGGGTCGGGTGGATTTGGGGAGTAGGCCCGATCGGGCCTGTCAGTTGCTGTTTGTTTTTAGCTGAAAACTAAGAACAGGCACAGTGTCCACAGAGCAAACGAAAAGCATAAATCTGGGAAAAACATGACCTAAGGACACCTTTCTATTCAGGTCACTTTGTGAATGCCACTACACCCCTGCCCCTGACACAAATTTGTATATCCTTTTCTTTCTTTTTTTTCTTCTTCTCAATTTGGAATACCCAATCATATTCCTAAAACTCACTGCAACCTCTGCTGTCAGTTCAGGACAAACACGTGGTTCTGTGTGGCTCAGTAGGTAGAGCATGGCACTGGCAACGCTTAGGTTGGGGGTTTGATTCCCATTGGGACCACATAAACTGAAAAATGTATGCATTCACTACTGTAAGTCGCTACTGTAAGCGACTGCTAAATGGCATATATATATATATATATATATATATATATATATATATATATATATATATATATACATATATGCCTTAACAGGATGCAGACCGTGGGGCTCATCCACACACTAGACACTAGAACGGTGCCTTAACAGGATGCAGACAATGGGGCTCATCCACACACTAGAACAGTGCCTTAACAGGATGCAGACCATGGGGCTCATCCACACACTAGAACAGTGCCTTAACAAGCATGCAGACCATGGGGCTCATTTTCAATTTTCTCTAACTCAAACAAGAACAATCCATAAATTCCACAAAGTTACCGTTGTGCCTAAATACCATGAAACAAATGATCAATTCACTGCGGCAGTTTTAATTAAAATAAGTTCCTTTCGTATTTAGATAAGGGGATCTAAATACGCGATATGAGGGAGACGTATTAATCAAAAACACCCCCCTAATTTAAGGTGCTTTAAAGTGTCTAAGGTAGGCTAATATTTAACTAATAAATTAGAATTGGACTTGCATCACCAGCGTGTGTATGTGTGTGCTTTTCCCCGAGAACCAATAATGGCCTCATTGGACATGTATCGCCTTTTGGAAGGATGATTTGTATTATCTTTGAAAGACGGAACTGTCTGCATTGTTGGCTGCTTGTGAAATGAGCAGCGGATATGGTATAAACAATTCGCATCAGATGGACTTCTCGGTGTTAAAATTGACCAACTACACGCAGGGATGGCAGCGGTTCTTCAAATAGGATATATTATTATTAACGATCTAGAATATCTGGTTCCTTAAATCGAACGGTAGTTTGTCACACACCCTGACAGGCGGAAAATGTCCCTGTTGTCCGCGCACAGATGTTATGCGACTACACAGTCGCACACCACATACCGCCGTCCCACTATCCTCTATAGCTCTGTAGGCTCTCTGCTCCTGCACTCTGTAGTAATTTAGCTCACCCTTGACCATCACCAAGTGGGTGTGGTTCAACTCACCAATGACCATCACTGATGCCCTCAGTGGGTGTGGTTAAACTCACCGTGGACCATCACCGATGCCCTCAGTGGATGTGGTTAAACTCACCGATGAAGCCCAGCTGGGAAAACTCCAGGATCATCCAATCCTCAGAAGGCTGCTGCAGGGCGAAATTCTTCATCGTGGTGAAATAGTTTGGCCGTGCAACAATGTCATCCTCGAGCTGTGAAAGAGAGAAAGAGAGAGAGATAGAGAAAGAGAGAGAGGGAGAGGGAGAGAAAGAGAGAGAAAGGGAGAGAGAAAGAAAGATATCATAGAGAGAGGAGAAGGAGTATTGAGATCAGGAATCAATGCATGTAATATTCAGTAGTATAATTTAGTCATCATTAAGTTATTTTTTAAATATTCAAATAGTATCATCTCATAATTTGAAATGGTTACATCATTACATGCTATATTAGTTACATTGCTTTCCACTATCTGTTACTAACGTTCATATGCTTTCACTTGTCCCGATGTTGTCATTCTCTCTGTCTGTCTGTCAGACTGACGCTCCCAGAAACCACAGGGGTGACGAAGGAAAGGAATAAAAACCTGTTCCACTGGAGATTAATCCAAAAAGACACTGCCCCACCACCTCACGTGATGTCGACACACACTCTGCTGTGCCTGACGCAGGTTTACAAACCTTCCAAACCCTCATGTCTTTTAGAGAGACAGTCACTTCTGCCAGCAACTTCCTGGCAAGTTTGCTACAAGAAGAATGTCTTAAAACACAAGAGATGGAAACCCGTCTCTACCAGACTGGCCCTGGTGGGAAGCCCTGATCGGGTGCGGTGTTTGGCTGTCTGCCCCAGGGGGAGGGTGGAGGGTGAGCCGGCACAAATTTGCCAAGAAGCGTGTAAGGGAGTCTCCAGAACATGGTTGGGTGAATTCCATCTCGAAGGAAGCAGAGTTCGCTGCCCTCAGGGAATTAGCTTGCCTCGTAGAGACAGGCGGCAACTTCGTGTGGGGAGGGCAAATCGAAATAAATAGAGGGTACAATTGGCCACTAAATTGGGAGAAAAATTGGAAAAAATCTGAAACAAATTTATGTAAAAAAAACACCAGAGACATCCGTTCCGTATTCCAGGCCACAGAGTTGGACAGACAGGTATTTTGGATTTAGCTGGAGTGCTTCCAGTGGCTAATTAGACTAATGAGTTTTGTGCACATTTGTCTTTGATACCACACTGAGGGGGCGGGGGTAATATCCACCCCCTTTTAGAACTTTGGCAGCAGTCTGGAAGAAAGTTCAAAGGATGGGGAGTCAGATGGCTGCCTCACTCTGCCCCCGCACTCTGTGATTGGCTGGAATGAGAACCATGTGACAACTCCCCGAGTCGATGGGACAATGCTAAATGCAAGCCACAGTTTGGGATATTTACCCCACAGTGTAGGAAGTCTCGCCACATTTTGCATACTGACCAAACTGGTCTAAGAATGACATCACTCCAGTTTATTTGTTTTAAAAATAAACACAAATAAATACAAAAATACAAGTTTATGTACAACAACAGACTGTATTTCTGTTCATTCACACATTGGATTATGGTCTCAGAAACCGCGATTGCCAGTCGTCTTGCGAGATGTGCTGCAGCTGTGCCATTCACTTGAAGGTTGTGGTGCCAAATTCACAAGGATTGTAATGGTGCTTTTCCAATGCACGGTATGGTACGGCATGGTAACCAATCCGTGATCCCACGTTTTGTCACTTTTTCCACCGGCAAGCGAACCGTACCAAACCTAAGTATCCATGCTGAATTTAGTTACTGCTCTTGCCAGGGTACTAGTGAGCTGAACAGGGAGCTAAGGGTGGAGATAGCAATACTGGAGACCATTGATTTGTCAAGCGCAATCGTCACAGAATCGGCAAGCTAAATCTCAGCCAGCTCAGACACAACCACCATTTTTAAATATCACAATACTGGGAGAAGATTGCATACCAGAAGAAGAAGAAGAAACATGAAGTTCAGTTTGGTCTGTTCTTGAGGTGCAAGTCCTCATCAGTATTTGGTCGGAAGACCAAATTCAATGAGATCTGGAGTCCAGCATTCGCAACGAGAAGGTCTACCAAGTCATATCGCAGCATTTGCTGGATATGGGGATCCAGCAGTCAGCCAAACGGTGCCACGAAAAGAAAAACTAACTCAAACAAGATTACAGAAAAATGTAAGATCATAACATAACATAGCATTCTTTTTTGTCACTTCAGATAACTCCTTCTATCTAACTCCTCCTATCTTCATGGTTCTGCTATGCGATGGAAAAATGATACAGGGACTCGATTCTGGAAGGGGATAGTTACGGATTCGGACGGTTGCCGTACCGTACTGTACCGTATTGCGCGGTGGAAAAGCGCCATAAGGTGCATTCAAGAGTGCCACTTTTTGACCATCCCTCTGCCTCTTGGTTCCTCGGGCCCTGGAATAACTGCTTGGTGATATTGACGTAATTAATATGGTCCTCTATGTGTTCCCGTTGCTACTGCAGGTGCTTTAATCTTGAAAAAGGACACTTCCTTTACAAAAGCTTTTGCAGCTGTTTGTAATTATGTCAGCAGAGCTTAGTGAAGTAGTCAGAGGTCAAATTGTTCTCCTGAGTAAAACTTTTTGATGAATGGTGAAAACAAACAGATCTTGGTAGTGGACTCAGACTCTTGGACCCCACTGTAGCTCAGATCTCCAAGGCGTCGCAGGCTTCGTGTGGCAGCAGAAACACCTGACATCGCCAAACACAGCTGCCTTCTCTGCACCTGCACAAACCATCCCTGGGTCAGAACCAGCTGCGTTTAATCTGACCTCCTTACACCACCAGAGCTGAAAACGCATTTCTTCCTTGCCGCAATTTCATTGATGAATTATTTTGCTCTCGTGTGCGGCATCTTGAACTTTCTTTCCCGTTTGTACATCTGAATTCAACCATAACAGTTGTAATAATATTACTTCCATCGAGCCCAGGGTTGTCGGTGTGCATATGGGGGGAAGGATTTGTACGACGCGGAGTGACTTTTTTCAAACAATGCCTTCTGGAAAAAGATCAGGGGGAAAAAACTTGAACATGTGATCAGCAATCACATGACACTCAAGAGACCCCCCGTGAACTTTAAGGGAAGTCACAAGATGAGTTACCGTGACAGCGGAATGAGGAGATTACATGGACTAACTCCACAAAGTATTTATGAAGCAGTATAGCGAAAAGCCAAAAACCCTTTGAGCCAGACCATGCACCAAATACTGTAGCTTTT
>JAINUG010000049.1:3776417-3793917 GCA_029706075.1 Aldrovandia affinis
CTGCATCGATCGCTCTGCCCCCTCTCCCCTGGGAAGGAGGGGGATGGAGGAGGGAGGGAGAGGCGCAGAGGGGCGAGTAAGACATGTCTGCACCGCGCGTATCGATCCGCAGAAAGAGGGCGCTTTTTATCTCAATAGACTCTGGCACCAACGTGCCATTAGATCATTATTCTCCAGGAGCAGGGTGTCGTCATCTTATTCCATGTGCTCCCACAGCCAGCTGAACACCTCAAACTTCTCAAAATTCTGCTTCCCAAACTACAAACACACCCATCACACAGTGCCAGTGCTCAACCTGCAAATACTCAAAAACTTTTATCACTTCTTATTCATGAACTGGAAACTGGAAACTATTCAAATGATAGATATTTCTAGTTGTCATACTCTAAAAACCTCAACATGTGAGTTAACAAAGTCTACATGATCTGTAACTGACTCCAGCTCATTACAAATCCAACATCTGCTCAGGGCCTGCATGGGAATAAAAAAACAATAATTCTTGAGTCTGAAGTATCTTTGTCAGAGAGTTTTATATTTTTAGAAGTTACAGACCGCACAAGTGTCTAATGTGCAGAGAAAGACCAGTCCATTTTTAATGAGGTACATGAAAGAGCCCAGGCACAAGACAGGTCTAGCACAGTGACTCTGCAGTATTTAAAAGGCACTACTTCCTCTGCCTGGGGGGGTGGTACAGACAGCCAGGCTGACTATCTGTCAGACCATAACTGTGGGAATTCAACAGCAGCTAAAGCCTTGAATGCCCCCATAGAGGATTCATTTTTAATATTTAATAAGTCAAGTCATACTAGGCATGCAGGCACATGGGTGACATCCATTATGTCCTATGAAAAGCTGTGTGATTTCAGATGGCTCACCCTCAGCACACTTCACCAAACTGCCTGACAATCTCACTTCCTGATCAGCTGACCAATGGAAAATATTTAACTGTGCCCAAAACTCATGATTGGCCCTCAGTTTGGAGAGCTCAAGCCTGCATAGGACTTCCCAGGGTTGCTGGAATCTCCTGTGTTTAAGAGGAAGAGAGACGGGGCTGTAGTGGAATCCGTGCTCCTGTTCTATAACGTGTGATGTCATTTCACACAGAGGAACCATTCCAAGAGTCACCGTCACCAGAGTGGAGCACAACGGTATGCACACCACTTCCCTCCCTCTCACAACACTCTTTCCGCTTCCTCTCTCTCCTATCTTTGTCTCTTAGAGAGATGGAGAGAATGAGAAAGAGGGACAGAGAGAGAGGGAGAGAGGGAGAGAAAAGGGGAGAGAGGGAGGGAGAGCAAGAGAGAGAGAGAGAAAGAGAGAGAGAGATAGAGGACCTCTCCCTGCGTTTGCCTCAGGCAGTGAAAAGGTGAAGAACAGTGGGGTGCCAGATCCACTCTAACATGTCTGATAATCGCGTCAGAGAGAAAACATCCAAGCCAGTTTAGACTGATTAGATTCTTACAGGACTGGAGGGACAGAGGACAGGGACAGTGGTAAGGTGTGGTGTTTAAGGAATATGGCTTGCAACCAGGTTGCAGGATTCCCAAGGCCCTGAAACGGATTTTTGCAACGTATATATCTGTGTAGGTAAATCAATGTGAAAATGCATGCTACCAAAATTCCCCCAGTGAGGGCTGTCTGCCACACAAGTAAATAATTGAATAGCGGACACACAGGAAGAGAAGGAGCAGGAGAATAATATTAAGTGTAATGATGAGAACAGGCGATTCAGCTAATCTAGGTCCATCATTTCGGTCCATCGTTTTGAATGTACCTCTGGTCATTCCAAGCCTAGTTCTAAACACTCCTATGATCACTACTTTAATTACAAGCCCTGGGAAATGGTTTCATGTGTATAAATAACTCCATGTGTAAATGCAATCGCAGAAAAATACAATCCTCAACAAATATCCTCCTGTTTTTGTAAACAGAACTAAACTTGAAATAGCTTCTGTAATCCACTTTACAAATCCCTTTTAAACACTCACAAAACATCATATCCCTAAAAAACCAAATCCCCTGATTCTCCTTTTGCAGAGACTAAAGAGATTAAGTATTTGTCTCTCTTCCTAACATGCAGGAAACTGCCAAAGTAAATGAAACTGCCAGAACAGCTTCAATGTGCCTTGGCATAGATTGTACAAGTGTCTGGAATTCCATCATTTGGTGTTTTTTTGATGACGGTGGAAAAGGCTGTCTCAGGCACTGCTCCAGAATCTCAGATTTGGTTGAGATCTGGTGACTGAGACGGCCATGGCATATGGTTTACATCGTTTAATGCTCATCAAACCATTCAGTGACCAATTGTGCCCTGTGGATGGGGGCATTGTCATCCTGGAAGAGACCACTCTCATCAGGATAGAAATGCTTCTCCATAGGATGAAAGTGATCACTCGGAATGGCTTTGTATTTATTGCCATTTACCTTGCCATCTAAAGGCCTAAATATACTTCAACACAAGCAGTATCAGCTCCAGCAGTTCACATAATCCACTGCGTACTTTATGTCTGTCTGGATGTTTAAAAGCTAAATCCACGAGGGGGCAGGTCAGAACTCTGGGGCCAAAACAAAGTTGTCTCTGGCCGGCATACTTCGACAACTACTTTCAATTCTGTAAAACAAGGTTGTTTTAATGTACATCTTGAGAAGACAACAGAAACAGTGGCAGCTTTATTTTGGCCGTTAGCTGTATGTCTGATAAAAAAGAGCAGTCAGTCCTCTGTACTTTTCAGAGCCTCTTGTAGTGTGCTGCTAAAGTCCGTAAATAACACAGGACATTTTGTGTGTGATGATGTTACCAGGTTGCTGAGTGATGGAGATTTCTTATTTCAGAGCACGAGATGGGAGTTAAAAAAGAAAAAAACATTTAAAAATCATGATAACTGTGAACCAACACGACCGACGAACATCAAAACCAGAGTGAGGCCGAGGCCTGTCTGAACAATTTAAAATCAAAACGGTTAAAACCAGGCAGGGCATGCAGAAGGGTGAGAGAGGATCCCTTACTTGACCCTTTCCTTGGGGTCACCAAAGGACTCCTTCAGCCGGGAGAAATCCGGGTAGAAGTGGACGGAGGGGGAGATGATCTCCAGAAGCCCGGATTGGATCTCCACCGGGAATCTGTCGGAGAAACGCAGAGAGAGAATTAGAGAAAGAGAACGACGGAGAGGAGAGGGATTCCCAAAAAGCTCTATAAACAGTCGCTGTCGCTGTCTGCCATGAGGTACAGGTAGTGAACAAAAATAAATAATCGAAACACAACAGTAATGGTATGGGGTGCATTTCCCTGGTATGGTTTGGGTGCACTCATACTCTAAGGCACTGGTGTGAAACTCATTCCATGGAGGGCCGAGTGTATGCAGGTTTTTGTTGCAACCAACGCACTACACCAGGTGATGTCTCCCTTCTTCAATCGAGTAGGGGAACTAATTGAAATCACCTGGTGTAGTGCGTTGGTTGCAACAAAAACCTGCATACACTCGGCCCTCCATGGAATGAGTTTCACACCCCTGCTCTAAGGCAAGGTTGATGTCAATCGGTCCTTAATGGTACTAAACAACCATCTTCACCCTGTGTTAGGGCGTTTCTCTCCTGCAGAGGAAAGAGTGTCTCTTTGCCTTTTGGGTATCTTTCAAGATGACAATGCCCCCATCCACAGAGCATGAGTACCCACCCAACAGTTTGAGAGGGAATGACACCGACGTTACATCCATTTGTCATATATACATACGCCTTCTCAGGCCACCAGACCAGAACCCAGTCCAGCATTTATGGAAGATTCTGGAATGACGCCTGAGACGTCATTTTCCACCTCCATCGGCTGTGATAGGCAGCTCACACTTACAAAGCACCAGTCAAAGCGAGTGCGTTAGACCGCTACGCTATCCGAGGCCCACCCAACACCCTGTTAAGTGGCTTTACATGTGGTGGTGTTGAAATGTATTTGTTTACTATCTTGACTACAAACCGGTAGACACCGGTAGACACAATCAGGTGAAATTCTGCAGATTAAAAATCTGAATGGTTCAGGGAACAGGCAGCATTTCCTTGTTTTGGAGTGTCCATTATCTCAGCCTGATTAGCCGTCAGGTTGCAGCACAACTCTAAGATGTTAGTCTATGTCTAATAAAATATTAATGCCAAGTTCTGTTTTACAAAATAATTGCATCCTCACCGACAGAGCTCTATTACCCTAACAAGACAGAATATTAAAGTCAATAAAACACTGGTGCATCAATAAAACATCGAAAAATAAACCATGGTTAAGGATGGCAAATCCACTGTTCCATTTGGCTCAATGCACTGATAACACGTTGAATTAAAACAGTGCACAAATGTGTGTATTAGGAATTGCACATGAAATATTAAACACAGGCCGCAGTGTTTAGATAATGGTTGGCCAGCGTTTATATGAATTAAAAGATATCTGCAATAACATATACTTATTGCCATCTTCCCCTCGCAAAGAATGTGAATAAACAGTGATCCTTAGCTAGGCAATTTAAACTAATACAAAGAATAAGAATAAGTCATGCTAATTAAGCCTCTGAAACTGAAATTGGAGAGAGAGAGAAAGAGAGGAAGAGAGAGGGACAGGGAGAGGGAGGTAGATGAGGAGAATGAATGAATTTTTGGGAAAATGAAAACAGGTATGAAACTGCACAGTGCAGCATAACATTTGTCAAAGAGAATAAAAAATAAAAAAAAGATTAATTTTACAATAAGAGGCTCAGTTTAGTACCTAATGGTCTGTACCCATATCGTGCATGACCCCCTGAGAATTCTGGTCAGTGTGCCATTTCAAATTCAGATCGATGTCTGAAGACATTGTAGACAGAGCACATATTTAGAATGAACACAGGCGGGTTATGGGGACTAGATTCTTTGTGGTGAACAAACACACGTATACAGGGGGAAAAGGAGTGGACCTTAGGTGGGAGCTGCACCCACAGGTGTAATCTCATGATCAAACCCACAGGTGTATCGTCACAATCAAAGAGGCACAGAATACTCACAGGCGTTTCAGGTTCTCTGCCACTCCGCTGGCATACTGTTGGTCCGTCTGAAAGAAAGGAGTAGAGAGAGAGAGAGAGAGAGAGAGAGAGAGAGAGAGAGAGAGAGAGAGAGAGAGAGAGAGAGAGAGAGAAGGAGATTCATCAGTGCCGTTCAGCGAGTGATAACTCAACCATTAAGTGGCTTCATCAAACGTATCCAGATAACGGGACTCACGTCTCGAGTGGTTCAGTCGCCACATTTGATGGTCACAGGTACGAGCCTCAGGTATCTCACTAACCGACTACAATGTATGCATTCACTACTGTAAGTCGCTTTGGATAAAAGTGTCTGTCAAATATATAACAGATAACAAATATATATAACAAATACATACAATTTTTTTTTTTTTTAAGACTACCAGTGATTTTCTGTGAGAGATACACCTCTCCTATCATCAGTGCTAGCTCTCTCATGTCGTGTAGTGGAAAATAGTCACTGACTCTGGGTGACATACTGCTTCAGCAGGTGATTCGGTCCTTGTGTGGGTGTGGGTGGCACGATTTGTAACTCTGCCGATTCCAAATTGGGGAGAAAAACAAAACAGGGGGTAGGAAAAATAAGTATTCAATCATCTGGGGGTGAGTTAAATTCCTCCGATACAGAGACTTGCAATAGCTTACACGCAATCCGAGATTGTGAGTTTGTGCATCGGAAAATTTATGGAAAAACCTTTGAACTTTGAACTGACCACACACTCGTCAGCAAAAAAAGCTCACACAAACGGGTAGGGGAGGTGAATGCTTCCATACTGACATCGGGGATTTGCTCGCTCTCTGCGGCATGTGTAAAAAAATGAGAGGCAATTCCGGCTGGTTCTCTGCACGCAAATGAGCAATAATGCAGTTTTAATTTTATTCGCAGGTAGACACAGAGGCAAACGCAGCCTGCCTGCCACGTGACGCAATCAATCAGAAATGCTGGAGGAACGGGAGAGGAAAAGCAGTGGAGGAGGGTGTTAAGTGGAGCTGAGGAGAGCAATTAGGAACAGAATTAGGCTTCACAGACACATCTCTGCACCTCCGTAAACATGCCCGCCACCGTGCCATCGCATGACACAGCCTCATAAATAACAGTGAGTCATGAGCCATGAGAGCACAATAAAGCTACAGGAAATGGAGATTTTTTCATAAATATGTCTGCATTTGCATTCCTCACGCCCCACTGTCCTAATGGTCAAGATCACGGTTGCACTAGTGTATACTTGGTGTGGTCGTGGGGTCAGTCACTCCAAACCACACACACTCACGTTTACGCTCTCAGCTGTTCACACTCAAACTGATATGGTGGAGAGCACAGCAGGAAACACCTGGAATCACTTTGACAAAGCAGGAGAGAAAGAGAGAGAGAGAGAGAGAAACGGGAGGGGACAAAAGAGAGAAAAAGCACCGTATTTACATTTATATTTGTTTTGTGTTTATTATCAGTTAGTGAAAATTGATATCCTTGTTATTTGTAGTACAGACACTCCTTGGGTTATGCAAGGGTTCCGTTCCTGAAGGCTTTCCGTAAGTCGGGATATACTGTATACTGTATTTAAAAGAGATTTAAAAGGCCAAAAAAGAACTCAAATGACAATTTTAATGAATTATGTATTTTCCATCACTTTCAATGACAGTCTGCCCGCCCCTTTCCGTAACTAACGTAAACTTGGTGGGCCATTCAAATTTTTACAATTACGGTAAAATAACATTTCCGAATTCTGAAGTCGAATTTTCCATACGTCAAGGTTTGCGTAACCCGAGGAGTGTCTGTAATTCCGTTGTATTGACAATGTTGTATATTAATGACCTTGCCAATAGAGCACATACAGACTTCAATTTGAGAGCGAGACGACCGCAAAACGTAAAGAGAGAAAAAAAGAGGGGTAAATAATCGCAGGGACGAGGAAAAGGAAATCATATATCCTGTCGCATTTACACTTCTGAAGGCGTGAATGAAGAACGCTTCCTTCGGGATGTGGAGCGCTCTCTATAAAGAGGCCGGGAAGCTGAAAAACCTGCCGCCGCTGCTTTCATTTCCAGCGGCTTACTTCAGTGAACGGGCAGAATGCAGAAGAGACAACAACAGAAAAGGAAGCACGGCCTTAATATAACCATTCAGGATCCTGTCTGAATGAATTCAGAGTGATTTCATCACATTACTCCGTCTCGATGTCAAGGACGAGGCAGAGACCGTGCCAAGGCAAATAACACAAAAAAACGGCGGATAGTTTCCGCATCGCAGCTGGCACCAGCTGGTGATTTCCAGCTTGTTTCCTCTCCCTGTTTTGTTCTGTTAGTATCGGACGGCAAGAAGCACAGAGCTGTCGATACCGACACCCAGAGCTGCTCTGCCACGTATTCTCGTAATCGCGGCCCATTCACAGAAACCCATCACTCTGGATATCTCAGAAGACCAAGCAGCCATTTAAAAGGCTGTCATAATAGAAATGCTTTTCTATAATCCTGACAGACATGCAGTAATGCGTTTGCACTTGCTCCTGATTTGGATATCGTTAAAGAGACGCAGACACAGACACTTATCTGACACCTGTCTGGTGTTATGCAGGTGCCTATATACAATGGTGCATCTGCATGTGGCACTGTTTAAAACAAATTTGAGATTTGAGATTATGAATTACAAGAAAATGAAACGGTCGTATCGCTGTGCGCTGATGGAATCGCATTGCTACTGTAAAGGAGCCCTGGTTATTTAGACACACGTGCACCTCCATCACCCTAAAGACTGGAACACACAAAGACACACATGCATATGAGCATACACCTGGCAAGAATGTATGCTTCCTTTGGCTCCATACAATCATCATGGTGTTGTTCTGTACCATTGTTTCATCGCACATTTACAGTGGACCATAATGTTTACACGCTCAATTTCATTGGATTGACTCATACGGAGGTCAGAGCCAGTCCTTTCTGTTGATGTAAAATAATGGAAACCAAATAATGTATGAATATTTATTAACTAACACGGAGTTGGGCCACCCTTTGCCTTCAGAACAGCTTCAATCCTTCTCGGAAAGCTGTTATACAAGTTTTGAACTGTTTCTAGTGGGACATTGGACATTCTTCGAGAAGGAAAGCCTCCAGTTCTTTGAGAGATGAAGGCGATGGAAATCTACTCTGCACTCTACAGTCCAGAACTTCCCATTAAGATTCAATGATGTTTAGATCTGGTGATTGGGAAGGCCATGGAAGGTGTTTGACTTCATCCTGGTGTTCATGAAACTACTCTTGAATCTGTTTATCAATGTGTATGGTGGTGTTATCATATTTGTGGTTTTTAGCAACTATCCTGTTAAGTGTCTGTCTATCCCTGCCAGTTACATTCGACTGGCAACCACTGTTCCTCTTTCCTGATGCTGTTTTTTTTACGTGATTGGCGTATGCCATCATGATTTTCAACGCAAGTAAGTAGGGCCGTATCCAGGACTGAGAATTACCAAGGTTATGAGACCTAGCCCCTCTAGGGGGTTCGTCACGAGAAATGTCACGAATAAATATTTTATGTAATTAGTCCACCCTTGTAGCTAATTTACTACAAAAGCAGTAGACTGTCATGATTTTATGAATGGCCACTGAAAATGTATACTAAAATGTAGCTAGCTTTGTGCCTATCACCACTGTCAATGTATGCTATGTTAGCTAATGTTAGCCTAAATGAGCCTATCACCATTGTAGTCTGACGAAAAAGTGATTTGTGTATGTTTGGCTAGTGATTACACAAAACTACACACAAAGTAGCTATTGATAGGTGATCTCTGGAGATGAATATCATTAATCTGGTCATAATAGAAGCAGTCAACTTTTTTTATAATTTTTTATAATGTGAGAGATCTCCACACCTACATCATGCTTCGCTTGGCTTCAGATCAGTTACAACTCCCGCTGTGCAGCAAAGACGCCCCAAGCGTCACTGCGTCATCTTTGCTGAGCAAAGTCATTTTATGTACAGTAGTTCATCACTTTTATTCAGTAAACTGAATCAGTATGTAAAAAAATAACTCAGACTCGAACTCAGAAAAAATACAGGGGTCATGACCTTGGTGTCCTCAATGTTAGATATGGCCATGCAAGTAAATCATTTAGCAGTTTCTGTGACTGACCCACCTGCAAATCGGGCACCAACTAAAACCAAACTAATAGGTTTTGACTTCTTTCAAAACATGTCAGGTCTCGCATGTTGCTTTCGAAACTCACATATTAAAGTGTTGATTTTAAAACATATTTTATAGCAGAAACATATTGGTAATTGGTTCATATGAAATGCGTGTCCTTTTTAATTGCAATTTAGTTGCTTCAAAATATGACTCCTTTTTCATTTGGTCTTTCCATTATGTTGTCTACCCCCTGTGTGTGTGTGTATGTGTGTGTGTGTGTGTGTGTGTGTGTATAAATATATATGTTTTTTATTTAATAAACCACTCAACAGTGTGATAGCGAATAAGGATTTAGTCTGCTTGATGGATGGCAGTTCCATGCAGACACGCCTGACTGTGCTTTCCACAATCCCATCTCCCAGTCACATGACCCCCGCACCCATTTATCCGATACAGCAGATGCTTGCACGCTGAATGGTAAAAGCGTACGCATACTCTGGGATATCTAACAAAACTGCAAAGGGCTGAAAAGGCCCCAAATCCTGGCCGCGCTCTGTCACAAGCATTTTGTGGGAGAGTGAAAAGACGTTTGGGGCCGGGGGGGGGGGGGCGAGCCTCGCGTTTATCTGTCAGTCACGGTGGCATTCAGAGTGACAGGAGTGGGACAGATTGGGAGCGCTTGGCAGACGATGAATGAGGAGCACGGGTGGGCCGGGGGGGCGACAGCTGTTAGGCAAATGACATCAAACGCAAACAGCATGGCGTATGCACAACCCCAGGCCCTGCGCATTGCAGTCACCCCTTGTAGGCCCAAAGTGCCCTCTACAGCAGGGGTTGGCAATTCCAGTCCTGGAGGGCCGGTGTGTGCAGGTTTTTGTTTCTACCAATTACCCTGGCTCAATTAGTAAATTAGTTGGATATGCCAATGCTGGTTCACTTCTAGATTAGACCACAATGACATGTTTCATATGGGAACTCAAGAACAGTCTTCAGCTGTCATTCATGGGCTTATCAAGAAATGTAGCTAAAATGTCAGATTACGTAAATGATTGGGTTTATTAAATAATTAAGAGCAGAAGTTGGCATGAAATCCAGAAACGGATACGGCCCTCCTTGCCCATCCCTGCTCTATAGGAACACAGAGAGAGCGCCGTGCATGTTCGGGCCCCCCATTGCCAGGCAGATCCCTTTAGATCTCCACAGATCCCATTTTCTGTAGACCGAACAGCTCCTTTCTTCATTCACACTCGCTTTCACACAAGAGTATCACATCTAATAAGGGGGTCCTTTCAAGTCATGGTCGGAGGGCTTTTCAAATTAGAGAATCGATTTAATTAAACAGGCCTGCAGTAAAGATTCCTCTTCTACGGTGTCTGCTATATGCTTTACGGGGGTGATCAGTCTCACTAAAACGGTGTTCTATTATTGATGTCAATCAATAATAGAAAGCCCTGTCAATCATTAACCATCACTAATACAGAACCCAGTCAATCAATAAGAGAATGCCCTGTCAATTATTGACGATCACATAATACAGCACGCAGTCAATCAATACAACGCCCCGTCAATCAATCTCACAAAACACAGCTCCCAGTCAATTAATCATTCTCACTGATACATTGCCCTGAAAATAATGCTCACTACTACAACACCAAGATGTCAATCACTCATCTGTTTGTTTTCCATTCCCAGCGTTTAGCATACATATGAACAGGGAGGAGAGTGCTTACTGCACCCACCGTGGGGCAAAAGCAAAATGCCCCCTGTACATTCATCAGAACCCGCCCCCTATCTTATTCTCATCCCCTGTACAGACCAGTCAGGAGCCATGTAGAAAAAGGAAAGTGATTATCATAACAATGACCTGGCTCATGCACAGTGCCGTGTTAATTATTAATTAAATTAGCAACACTTGTTTTCTTCCGCTGGCCTTGTGTTTCGAGGAGTGACTCAGATGATTAGAGAGTGTGTTGTGCGTTATATAACTGAACAAGCTGGAAAGTTCCGGCGCCCGCTGTCATTGCGCGGACACAATCGATGCCCTGTGTCTGATGCACGGGCCCGGGAGGAAGCTCTATATTTAGTGGGGAGATAATCAGGGGCCGGCTCAGTGAATAAACCCTTCTGTTGGATATAAGATCAGATCAGATCAGAGATGAGGGCGGCCTCTACTCTGCTGCTCTGACCAATGGCCGTCCCATCCGCTGCCCTTCTCTAAACACCTGACAAGAGATCAGTAACTCACCAGGCCAGTGCAAAAGCTCATAGGTCTCACACACACACACATACACACACGGATGAACATACACACAGGCTGGCGCACACACACATTTAATTGGGATTTATTTTATGGGTGAATACTTTTTACAGTGAATAATCACTGTATATGTATGTACCTGTCTGTGTTTCATCAGAACAGAAAGTCAAACTTGGTGCATACTTCCTCATTTGTTCATAGCTTATGGGCTTATGAACAAATGAGGAAGTTTTAGAACACACCCATTTTCCAGTTTTTACTGAAATTTAAGCAGTTCAAGTCCAGTGAATAACCTGAAATGGGTCAAAGGTAAGCGGTAAACTGCCAGAGGTTAAAAAAAAAAATAATAATAAAAAAAAAAAATAAAGTTTATGTTACCAAAAACTGAAAAATAATGTACATTTCAGAGTTATAAAAAAAGGCAATTTTCAGGGAACAAGTAATGGGTTAACGTGTGTTAACAATCACTCTGTGCAAGTCGCCAACTCTGGAGCCAACAAAAGAGTCCCAGACCATCACACTTCCTCCTCCATGTTTGACAGTTGGTGTCACACACTGAGAAACCATCCTTTCGCCCACTCGACGGCCTACAAAAACCTTTCAAAATTTCAAGATTTCAAATTTTGATTAATCGGTCCATAAGACCTTCTTCTAGTCTTCAGTAGTCCACTGGCGGTGCTTCATGGCCCAGGCAAGCCTCTTTTTAAAATTTTGCCATCAAAAGCAATGGGTTTCTTACTGCCACTCACCTGTCAAACCTGCAGCTCGAAGTCATCTCTTCACAGTTGAGACTGAGACTTCCTTACGACCAGTGTTAAGCTGTGCTTGAAGCTATTGTCCTGTGAGCCACCTATCACGCAAGCTGTTGACTCTCAGAAACTTGTCTTCTGATTTTGTTGTGGCTTTGGGTCTGCCAGACCTCTTCCTGTCATTGTTTCCTCCAGTTTCCAAGTGCCTTTTTAAAAAATATATATTTATTTTTTTGCCAATTAGACCAGCTATTATTTATGTCAATCCCCCCCTAGTAGTGTGAGTTAGCTGCCGTAGTCCTGCGACCGGTAGTGATGAAGGCGAAGTAACGCCTCTTCCGAGACGGCACTCGCCAAGCTGTCAACCGTAACCCGGTACTACAGGGCCACTCTTATGCGCAGCGAACGTCATGTCGGCTTCCCTCCCCACTCCCTGGGGCGGACAGCCAATCGCCGCCCCTGGTGGCGCTCCCGGCCAGAGCCGACTCTGGCAAGATGGGGAATTGAACCCTGGTCTCCGTGGTCAGCGTCGGACGTTGTAACCACTGGACCACGTGGGAGGCCTCCAAGTGCCTTTTGATGGTGTAGGAAACTACTCACTGCCAAAAAATTTACATTATTTTTCAGTTTTTGGTAACCCAAAAAACTATTAACATTTTAATTTTTTTTTTTTTTTTTTTTTTTAACCTCTGGCAGTTTACCGCTTACCTTTGTACCATTTCAGGCTATTCACTGGACTTGAATTTCAGTAAAAATGGGAAAATGGGGGTGTTCTAAAACTTTTGACCAGTAGTGTATATATATATGCATGTATATATATATAATAGATATAATTGCTATATACACTACCATTTTCATTTCAAATCTATTGTGCTGGCGTACAGAGACAAAATGATGACAATTGTGTCACTGTACAAATACTTATGGACCTGACTGTATAATGCTGATTCAACATCAATACAGAATCGGAGTGCTTTCAGCCTCCAACAACCAAACCAAGTTGAGCTGAAACTCCCCTAAATCATAATCCCAAGTCACTATTTGATAAATTCTGAAATGTGTCCAGCGTCAGTGTTTGGATACATAATCCCTCTGGGCATTATTCCATTGGAAGACATTTTATTCTATTAGAAAATATTTCAGACAAGTTCTTGAGTACAGAGAAGGGCAACAAGACTGGTCCCTGGTGTCAAGCATTTAAGTTATAAAGACAGGATGAAAGTGATTCATCTCCTTCGTTTCAATGAAAGTGGATTGTAGAAGCAATTTCAATGTTCTGGCAGCATGATAAGAGAGCAGAGGTGGAAATGACTCAAATCTGTCAAAACTACTGCAGATGAATGATCATTTTAAACATGTAAAACATGCAATTTCACCAACAATCAATAAGACGTTTTCGTTGTTTCGTATATAGATGATTCGAGTCCCTTGGATAGTTTGAGACAAGGCTGTGTACAGTGCTAGATGCACTCTAGACTTTGAGCAAAATTATGAGCCTTTGGATGGGCTGAATGGTTTCTCATCATTAAACAACATTCTGTTTGTATGTTCCATTCTCATTACTTCAGATGTTTTTTAATTAATTAATTTATTTTGTGTCTTCGCTTCTCAACAAACTCGTGCCGGCTCCCCCTCCCCCTCCCCTCCCCCTGGGGCGGATAGCCAAACACCGCCCCCAATCAGGGCTGCCCACCAGGGCTGGTCTGGTACAGTTGGGTTTTCGAACCGCGACCGTGATAGGCAGCTCACATTCGTAAAGGACCAGCCAATATGGGTGCATTATTTAAGATGTTTTGACTGACAATGTAAGTGGTGAGAGCGCTGGACTCTGAACCTGATGATTGAATTTGAATCTCACTGTCTTAATGCTTTACATGATTGTGTGGGCATTGTGTGACCATTTCTGCTAAAGACATACAATTGGAAACACTGTGTGACACCGCTGGGCAAAGAGGACTGCAAATCAAGTGGCACTGAATGTTGGCCCAAACTCGGGCCCAAACTAGAGCAGGGGTCTGTGGGGAAAGCTCACCTCAGCGATGAAAACCACGATGACGCAGTCTTCCTTCTCGGCTGGGCTCAGCTCCGACACCAGCGAGCTGAGGGTGTCGGTCAGGTAGGAGTGCACCTCCCTCTTCACACTGGGCACGCCCATCACGATCGATACTGTGAGAGAGACATGCCCATCACTATCCACAAAAAGAAAGGCTCTCGGGAAATGAACCACTGTCAAAGAGAATGTAAGAGAGATACACAAAGAGGTGGAGAGTGAGAAAGATGAGATGAGGAAGAAAGGGAGAAAAGATGGAGAAAGCAGGAGAGATGGGCGAGAGAAAGTACAGGTGAAACAGAAGATTTTTTTTGCTCTCCGGAACTAAGTGAGGTGAAATCAATGCGTGTGTTTTGTGGGGAAATAGCCACAGATGACCATCAATACTTTACGTCAGTTCATCGGAAATTTGTGTCTCTGGTGGGAATAGATTTTACTGCAGCCATAAAACTGACTCCAATTACTGCGGAGCAAACGCAGACAGAGGGGATCTGCGATGCTGTCTCTCTCTCCCTCTCTCTCTCTCTTCTGAGCATGCTGCACTGGCCCTGCACAGTCACTGTAATCAATTCACAGGGGCTCAGCGCGTCCTCTAAATCTTGTTACGGAGCACAACTGCCCCGCTGAGATATCGGTTCATTAGAAAGCTTCGCTCCGTCGACCGCTCCCCTGGGCGGCAGTGTTCTTAAAGAGACGGACCCCCCAGGGGAGAGGTTAACTCTGACCAGGGCGGCCCTGCGACCCCCCCGTGCTCACGGGGCATTATCGGACAAAGAGCCGGGGCTTCATCCATAAACACGCAGGAACGGAAAGTAATGACTGAATCCCTACAGCCATCCACAACACAAAGGTCTCTCTCATTTGTCAGCGTGATGAGAAACGGCGTGTCCAATCAGCGTGCAACACATTCCCAGAGCTAAGCAGCTACTTTTACAATGAGAGGGACGGGGTGGAGAGAGACAGAGAGACAGAGAGACAGAGACACAGAGACACAGAGACACAGAGACACAGAGACACAGAGACACAGAGACAGAGAGAGACACAGAGACAGAGACAGAGAAACAGAGAGACAGAGAGACAGAGGGGGCTGGACAAAAAGACCTGGCTGACTAAAGAGAACAGGCTGTGTGATCACCTCAACCTGGCAGAGGTGGAAACTGAGACCCACTACTTACCTACTTACCTGCCATAAGTACCTCCCCATCAGAGATACATATTTCCCCAAATGTTCTGCCCTAATAAATAAATATCAAGACCTACCAGACACAGACAACAGTTACTATTGCAATAAAGGTGGCAGCTCAATACATCTCTGCCTGCATAATTTGAGAGAGGGCGTGGGCTAAATGTGCTATGTTCTATGCATATCTTTGCGTTAAAATTCTGTAATGTGGGGTATATATGTGGGAGGGGGAGGGTTACCTGTATGTTTTGTTGTTTTTTTCTTTGGGTGTTGTTGCTCTCACATATGTATTTTAATGCTTTAGCAACACAAGTTCACTTGTCATGCAAATAAAGCCAATTTGAATTTGAACTTAAAAGAGAGAGAGATGTCATATTGTGTGTTATGTCTAAAAATGTATACCTTTCTGTGTCTGTAAATCTGTTGATGTGTTAGGTCTGTAATTGTAAATGTGTGCTTTGGCAATATGAGAGTCATCTTGTAATTTGAATTTGAGAGAGAGAGAGAGATAGAGAGGCGGGGGACAGAGGGAGAGATGAGTGTGAGAGAGAGGGATGGGAAAGAGAGAGAGAGAGGGTGGGAGTGAGAGAGCAGACGCAGAGAGAGAAGTAGAGAGGAGGTTTAAATGAGGAGGGGTTAAACGCAGGGAGACGCGCGCTCACCCCCAGTCCGGCCTTGCCCCACGTGCACTGCGGGCTGCAGGCTGCTCTCTTTGGCCAGGAGGTGAGGCAGGTGGTGGAAGATGCTGGGTAGCTGAAGAACATTCTTGCTGGTGGTGACGTTCCACAGTTTCAGTTTGGTCTCATCTGAAACACAGAGGGTCAGAGTTCAAGGATCAGGGGGACAGCCTCAAGATTTCAAGCGCAGGGGGCAGCAGATAGACTGCTACACTAACGCAACTTATTTTGGCTGGTACGATACGGTGTGCGCTGCCTGTCAGGGACACGGTTCGAAACCCGCATCTCTACCAGACCGGCCCTGGTCGTCAGTCCCAATTGAGGGCAGTGTTTGGCTGTCCGCCCCAAGGGGAGGGTGAGCCGGTTCGAGTTCGAGCCGAGAAATGTGCATGGGTGTCTTCAGAACGTGGGTGGGAAAACTCTGTCTCGAAGGAAGTGGTGTTCGCTGCCCTTGGAGAATTACCTTGCCTTGTAGAGACGAGCGGTGGACTCTTGTGGGGAGGGTAAATCAAAATAAATAGAGGGTGTAATTGGCCACTAAACTGGGAGAAAAAAAAGAAGAAAATCCATATATATATAAAAAAATGTTTTACAAGTAAAATTAAAAAAATCAAGATTTCAAGCGCAGGTCAACAATTGGACGAGGAGATGGGAACCTGTTTCAACCGGCACTGAACTGCAACCCAGGGATATATTTTTTTATCTGTGACGAGATAGATGACTATAATTCCATTGGCAGGAAGCCATACGGATAACAGCGGGTTGAACTTTGAGAGTGCAGAACTGAATAGGGACAATGGCGTGTTGAAACAGCAAAGACGCACGCCTTGTCGTGTTTCATCTCAACACCGTGCGTGTTTAAAAAACACACCTGGCCAGAACTATGGGCAGGAATACACATTCAGACAGTGAGAAGAAACCCACTTTCACATCCCTGCTGGGGTGTTTTCATGCACGACACCACAAAGCTACCTGATAAATTCAGAAAATGGGACACAAGCAAAATGCTTCCAGTAAACGGACACAAACAAAACTCTCATTCTCTGTTCTCTGTTCTGCGGAGGAAGTAACGCTGAGCCCCTCTAGCCCAATCAAAGTCTTCATGCAAACAGTCTTCATGCAAACAGCCTCTACACAAAGCAGGATATTTCTGTCAGATGTGGAGAATAATGTAGCCCTGTGCGATTCTTTAGTTACAGCGCGACAACCAGGAAAAATAAAGCTGGCCTTTTACGGCTGAAGAGGAGATCGATGCAAAAATAGACTCTGCTCCTGCTCACAGAAAAATAATATGAGATTCCGGTTAACTCGGGAGCTTGCCAGGAAAACCGGCTTGCAGGCTGTGAACAAACCCGACGCTCACAATCCGTCTCTACCTGACAGACTACGGCAGGTTTGATCAATGACCACCTTCCCCCGTGTTCTCTACCTGA
>JAINUG010000049.1:3796417-3833917 GCA_029706075.1 Aldrovandia affinis
CATAAAAATGCCATTTTCACATTTGTCCAGTGTTACATTTTAACCTGACATCATCTGCTCATCTAACGGATGGGAGGCCATGTTGGTTTTATATACAGTAATCTTACTTAAACCTTCAGCCCCAGAAACGGAGTGTCCTTTCAGAATGTGACGTGCTTTTTAAAGCCGCATTACATCCTAGTGTTTTTGTGTGTGTGTGTTGTGTGCGTGCGTGCGTATCAGACAGAGCCATTTCCTGTTACATATTTGATTAGATTTCACAGAAACGCTCTCAGGAGCCAGCCCCGTGGGGATTAGGAGCGGCGAATCGCGTATGGCTGCGGTGGGACGGCCGTCAGTTTACGGAAATATCCCACTGGCTCTGCAGAGGTATTCAGGGCGGCACAGGTTCAACGCGTGGGCGCGTGCAGGGGCGAGGCGTGGCGTGGTGAACCTCACTTTGAGTGAGCCATGGACAGTGAGCAGGGCCCGAGGGGACAGAGCACAACTGGACCCGGACAGCCAACAGACCCGAGCAGAGAGCAGACCCAGAAAGCAGAACCAAACCTGGGGAAAGGGCAGAGCAGTCCCCCGAGAGAGCGAGTGTAGCAGTGGAGCTCTGATATGTGCGTTAACACGTGAGCGTCCGCTACAGAATGTGACGTCAATAAGAGTATGATTAGTTCCCTTGGCTGGGGACTCAGGTCTTTAGCTCAGCGGGCTAATTGTGTCTCTTGTTGCTTTGGGATCCTCGGTTCGAACCTCGCTGCAGGCAGAAGCAACTCCGTTACATGAGGAGAACTGAATCTAACCCTTGACCAGCAGGAGCTGGTGTCCATGGCCGTATGTATAGCAGGCAGTAAATCACCTATCCCGCCACTCACACCTGCACAGCCGAAGTGCATTTAAATCCTGTTAGCCAGTGACCGCTTTCCTCACCACAGGATGGCACAGCCCACAGCTGATGACAAAGTCATAATAGACTCAAAGCCCCCATCCTGAACTTGTGGCTAGTGCCGTAATCTTTTTTGACAAGCTAGCTAGCTGAGTAACTGATCATTACATTTACGCTTCTTTTAAAACTGAAATGTCAAATAAACCGTTCCTGCAGACACTGCAGTGAAAGCTAGCTTTGCCTGTTAGGGCCTTCAGGCTAACAGGTTACTGTATGCACTTAATACCACTTAAGCATCTTACATTTTCTCACAGGCAAGCCAATACAAAAAGTAATTAATATTTTAACTGTAATGTTTAATATTGAGAAATACGGGCGGCGGATAGCGTAGCAGTCTAACGCACCGTATCTTGGCTGGTCCGATACGAGTGTGGCTGCCTATCAGGGACGTGATTCGAAACCCATCTCTGCCAGACCAGCCAGGGCTGTTAGCCCCAATCGGGGACGGCATATGGCTGTCTGCTGCAGGGGGAAGGGGGAGGGTGAGCCGGGAACAAGTTTGTTGAGGAGTAGGAAGGGCGTCCGTGGTCGGGTTCCATCTCAGAGGACGCGGATCTACAGGTCCGGAAAAATAAATAAATAAATAGTCTCATTTCCCGGAGGACGGGCGGCGGATTCGTGGGGGAGGGTGAATTGAGATAAAATAGAGGGTATAATTGGCAACCAAATTTGGAGAAAAACAGGGAAAAATGAGAAACTATAAATAAAAAATAAAAAAATAGATAAATACATTATACATTTTTACATTTACATACATTATAAAATAATTAACCCATATCTCCCCAAATGGGAACTGTGAGACATGGGCGTGTGGCGAGACTTAAGTATAGTAAGCAATGAAAGAACTGGGCTTGCCTGGGGTTAGATTCAGACGACGTGCCCTTGAGCACAGTACTGAAACCTGGATCGCTTCGAATAAACATCCGGCTGTAAAAATGGAAGTGTAAAAATAAAAATATCAGCTAAGGTAACTCAAATGAATCACGTCTAAACAGAGAGCATCATTAAGGTCTGGATTTTGATGCAATTCCTGTGATTGGACATTAGTTGCTTTTTCAATCAATCATGAATGAATCGGGATGGGTCAGTGAGAGACAGATGGAGGGTGTGATTACATGTATAGCTTAGGACTGCTCTGCATCACGTTCCCCTGCTTTCTAGGATATTTTAAATAGTACGATTTGCATCAAGCGTGCATTTTAATTTCCTCAGATTGAGAGAAACACGATAGAATGCTGTCGTTATCCCAATCTGATGACATTATCTGATGTTTAATTATAATTAAACATTTTCACCGACAGCCAAATTCCTCCAAAAAAAAGAAGCTGACGTGACATTTTGTTTGTGCACACTTATTATACAAACAACAAAGATAAGATGTCCTTGGATTAAATATATTGCCGTTTTTTTCACAGTGCTTTCATAAACCTCACAGTTTATCAGCTGACTCTGTGACCACGGGCTTTGGGAGGTAGGGTGTTCTTAAAAACAGCATGGACCAAAAAACATACTGTACCTACAGAGGGCTTGCTCTGAGGCTTGCCATTTAAACAGACAAACATTAAAAAAAAAATAATGACATGTTGGGCAAATCAGTGTTGATGACAGCAAGCAAAATGGGGTGTCACAAAATGTCCTTCTGTCAGTGTTCATACCCATTTCATATTGGAAGTACCTAATTTCTCTGGAATGCAAATTACAGGCTTGGTACATACTGAATAATACGACTTTAAAATGGTTGGCTCATAAACAAAAAAAGCATAAAGAAGTGTGGCTTTAATACAAGGTCCCTCTGGCAATGACAGCAGCTCCACACAATCTTCTGTTTAATAACCCCCACCCCCCCCCCTCTCCCCCATCTTCTGCTTAATAAACCCCCCCTCGATAAAATCAACAGCCGCCCACACTGCCCTTTTCCCTCACGCATGCTAACATAACCTCTGGCTAATCATTACTGTACGTCGTGACCGAGTGCTGACCAAACCCACAGGGTCATGCAGCCTCGGGGCTCTGAATTCAACCCTCCTGCCAATTCGAGGAGTCCCGGTCGCGGTTAGGCCGCAGCTGAAACGCAAAGGTGCAGGTGGGCTTGCATTCTGGCCCGCGATCAGATTACAGGGCGTGCGTCTTAAGGAGGGGGGGTGGGGGGCACAGGCCAGATCCGGCCCGTGGGTTTTATGATCCCTGTTCGCGTCACGGCACACACGAGCGCGCAAACGAGGACTATTAGCAGGTGATCTCATTCCTCAAATTTGTCAGCTCCATAAATCTGACTCTCGGGTTTCTGCCTGAAATGAGACGGAAATGAGATCTGCCTTTGGAACGAGAAGCTAAAATCTGGTCCAGAGAGAATCGAGTTTCACGCAACACTAATGGCTGCCACGATACGGTGAAATTTGTGCAAGCAAGCAAAGGCAAATACACTCTGCTGAAACTCTAACCTGGACGACAAGTGATTTGGTAAGCATGGGTGCTAAAGACCTGGCAGCCCTGGCCAACACCTCCTGGACATGACCTCAGGGTTTATAAAAGGGCTTAGGACCAGTCAAAGGTTTGAGTACACCTTCCATCTGGATTACGGCTAATCGGGCACTCCTTCGTTCTTCAGCAAGATAACGACCCAAAACACACCTCGAAGTTGTGCAACTATCTGTTGAAGGAGGAACATGAAGGACAACTCAAACTAATGACCTGGCCTGCCCACTGTCCTGACCTCAATCCCATAGAACTTGCATAGGATGAACTGGACAGAAGAGGCAAAGCAAAGCAACCCACAAGAGTCTCTGGGAATTACTGCAGGAGAGCTGGAAAGACATGTCGGGTGATTTCCTGCTGAAACTGCTGAAACTTATCAACCGAATGACCCGTGTTTATCACGGCAAATCTATTTTGACGAATCCATCAATTTTCTTGAACATTGCTTTGATGCTCCTTATGTTTATTGTTACATGTGTTTTTTGTAATAATTTTCAAGTATTTACAGAAACTTATATGGTGTAAAACATTGCCAATTATGAGATAAACCTAGTTTCCAGCAGATGTACTCAAACTTTTGACTGGTACTGTATATATACACCAAATCTTTGAAATCCAACACTAATATCTCAGCATGTATGGTTCCTTATGCAAATACTGTGAAAATTGATGTTCCTTCTCCTGTTCTTTAGAGTAACCTAGTAAAAACAATGAATGAAAGTTATTATGATCTTCAATGAATCTTCAAATTAAAAAGGTATGTCTATTAGGCATTTATTGGAGGGGGGGTGCAGTCTAATAGCTCCCCAGTTATTTCATAAACTACATACAAAACTCAATAAAGTGGGTAGACTGGCACAATTAAACTCAACTTGGACGTACAGCAAACTGGCACAATTAAACTCAACTTGGACGTACAGCAAACGGCACCAAAGTTTGGCGTTGAAACGTTATGTTGGTGTGAATTGATGTGTTTGAAGACCATCTTGGAAGGCTCATCAGGTTTATGTGATAAAACGTTAAAAAATGTTAGTGTGTAGGCTACAGTTTGTCATTCTGTAAGGCAGAAAAACTTCAAATAACCCCCATAAAACTAGATACAGTCAAAACAAATTATAAGTTAACAAAAAATTATTTTGTTAACTTATTTAAGTTAGTTGCACTTGTTGTGTTCTACAGTGTGGTCCAAAAGTCTGAGTCAACCACCAAGATCTGTTTGTTCATTGAAAACAAACACAGATTTTTTACTCATGTGGTATTTGTTATTCAAGAATGTCACAAAACACTGATACAGATTTTTTTTAAAGTTTGTTTGAGAAAGGATGATATGAAATTTAAATATCTATAAATATTTTGTTTGCACACCATTGCCTTTTCATTTCCTGAAAATGTAACACTTTATTTTTCATTTAAGTTTTAATACATGGACACTCCTAATACACAGTGTGAGTTGTTTTGGTCTTGTAACAATTAATACCGGATATTGATGTAATTAATATGGTCCTCTGTGTGTTCTCGTTGCTACTGCAGGTGCTTTAATCTTGAAAATGGACACTTCCTTTGCAAAAGTTTTTGCAGCTGTTTGTAATTATATGTCAGCAGAGCTTAGTGAAGTAGTTAGAGGTCAAATTGTTCTCCTGAGTAAAAATATTGTTAGTTTTTGATGAATGATGAAAACAAACAGATCTTGGTAGTAGACTCAGACTTTTGGACCCCACTGTAGTTTCTGAGAAAGCTGCACTGGTTGCTGCATACGTGCGCTCGCAAACAATAAACAAGGAGGCTTATGAGGCCTTATAAAGCTCCTCACCGTATCTTAGCGCTTCCAAAGTCATTCTCAAGAATGCAAGATGCTCAGAGGGTCGACGTAATGCCAGACTTGTTGTATTAAATGGCCTTCAGCTTTCTTCTGTGTGAGGACAGATACCGGAACCCATGGTTTGGCTGTTTTGCTTCTGTTACTATGGGGAAAAAATAGATCTCCGCTGATATTGGCTTGCTCAGTCTAGAGCAGTGCAATACAGTTGCACCACAGCCATTGCTCACTGACATATTCTGTAGAGTCACCCTCCATACATCATAAAATTTGTCTGTAATAACTGACATTACAAATATTGGCTTGGCTGATCAACCAATGCTACATTTAACCCCTTTGTCATGCAGATCAATGGTGCCTAATTGACTGATCGCCCCACCATTAGAGGATTTAAACTCACTTTCTGATGAGCTGCAGCAATGGACGCAGAGAGCTTCATTTACCCACAGCCTGTTTTTCATCACTTTGCATGATTGAACACAAATTCCAGCTTAAACGATTTTCACCCACAAGTGATTCCTTTTTATCTGATTGCATCTAATGTGATTGCGTTACCTTTGCGCCCTTCACATTTAATCATATGGACAACAACAACAAAAAAATCCAGTTTTAAATTCAAATCCTATCCTCTGAACCCTTCGTTAAAATCAAAATTATTGCAGGCCTCAATAGCATAGCCGTCTAAAGCACCTGTATTTCGTCTGGTCCGATACGAGTGTGAGCTGCCTATCATGGACGTGGTTCAAAACCCGTCTGTGCCAGACCGGCCCTGGTGAGGAGCTCGTATGGGGAGGGTAAATAAAAATAAATAGAGGGTATAATTGGCCACTAAATTGGGTGACAAACGGGAAAAAATCGGAAAAAATAAATAAATAAAAATGATTGAATGTACCTTGATCTCTTTGCTTTGTTAAAGTCATAATTTTATGTGATGTGCAGAACAGCAATGCTATTAGTTTTAGAATTGAGCAGGAATCGATTGCTGATGGGTGATCCTGACTAACATTGGCGTGGTGAGCGGGCGTTATCGAGGTAAGTTCTCTGCCTCCCACCCTGCAGCTCCTCACCCCCCACGGCTCAAATGAACTTCAGTGTAAGCGATGAAACCCGACTTCAAAGCAGTAACTTTCTACGACTATTTGGAGCACAAATTCTCCAATCCCATCCAGGCTTATCAGGGCTTACACAGTCTTATCCGGTCTTATCCAATCTTTCACAGCATTATTTGGTCTTATTACAGAGAGAGGGAGGCCACGCGCCTTTGCCCTTCTACCCTTGATAAACAGCTGTGAGCTTTAGCATTACAGATGGCTGCGTTCTGTCTTCCCTCGGACCAAGAGGAGGCGGAAGAATCCGATCTTCACCTGGCGCCACGCCACACGTCTTTCAAGTGACGTTTTCCCTACCTCCAGCTCTGTGCTGACTGAAATTTAAGGAGAGCTAAATTCCTTCACCTCAAGCACACAGCGTAAACATGACTGTAATCACTCTGGAGGTTTTAAAAAAGAACTTATTTCCCCCCGTCTATTTCACTGGAAATAATGCGACCTAAACGTCACTCCAGGTCTTAAAAAGTGACTGGAAATAATAAAAAAGTGACACATTTAGGGACGATAACTAGCTTCATTAAAAAATATAAATAATAAATACATCTCATAACTCTTTTGAAATTGGCTTTAGAGAAGAAAAGCACAGTTTAGCCCAAACAGACTGATGCACAAGGAAATCTAGATTTAGTTTGGGCTCAAATTTGATTGTCCTAGGCCATAAAATAATGCACAACATTCTGGCCAAGTACACAGCAACACAGACACACCCTTACCAACTCTGCTCCTCAACACGATAGAGTCCTACACTCACACACCCTTACCAACTGAATGAAATAAAAATTTGGCATGTTCACACAGGCTGTCAAACTGCTGTCGAATACGGCATTGCGAGAAAATGTCAGTATACTCGCTGTGACTTGAGGTCTGTTCCTTTAATGATGCTCCATGCCAGATGGGGGAGCGTTTTTTTTCATAGTCCCTGCTTGCATGGTCTTACAAATGGACATATCCTCTCATGACTTCAGCAAGTGTAGCCTCGAACTGATTCATCTTGGAAATGTGTAGAGAATTCAAGAAGGTTGCCCTACCCACTCCTTCAACCTCTCTGAAACCCAACTATTTGTGTAATTTATGCACAATTAGCCGGCCAGTTTCATACGTAGACATCTTTTATTTATAGGTATTTATAGATATCTAGACAATTCATTTTTTTCATCCCCGAGTCTGCCAGGTGTTCACACACGTGCAGACTGTGCACCCAATAAATTTAAGTGCTCATGCGTCCCTTGTGGCCTTACCCCCTGACTGTGTGTTTAAAAGCACTCCTCCGTTTAGTCCTACAAACTCACACCCAATCTGGGCAGATCCTACCCCCTGCCAGACACCAACACGCACACTCCAGAGCACGGGGGGGGTGTGAAAAAAGGCAGCAACCCTCATTCTCTGTTTAGTAATCTAGCTTAAAAAGTCAAAAACGTTAACGCAAAGGTCTAGCAGTAAGACCATTCAACGCTAGCCATGGCGACCGGGGTTCGATTCCACCGGTCGCGCCAGTTTTGGCTCTGGCCGGGAGTGCCAGGGGGGAGGGATGAAGGCCGAAAGGAAAGATATGAGTGGTCCTGTGCGTCGGTGACAGGCTTTGGCCTAGGCGGGCACTGGCTCGAAGGAGGCAGCGCTGGCTACTGGTCGGACTACGAGTTCTCATATGAGGGAGGGGATAATTGGCACAAAAAAAGAGTGAGGGAATTGGATATTAAAAAGTGGGGAAACATGGGAAAAAAACTGCTATTTAAAAAAAATAAAAAATAATAAAAACGTAACACAAATCCTTCACCAAAATACCCTGGCCCTTTGCATGGCCAGCCAAACTCATTGTCCCTGAATATCTGAGGGGTGTTTACTGAGGAGCGTAAAAAGATCAAAGGGGACGAGGTAATGAGTGATGCGTCAGACGGCAGTGGAGATGATTAGAAACGCCGCTGATGCTGTCACAGCGAGGGACGCAAAGTTGTTTGATCAAAGCCTCGTCTGTCGACGGAGGATAAATCAATTCAGAGTAACGGCGGACTCACCTTGGCTCAGAACGCAGCCCTGTGCGGAGGCTGGAATTACACGCCCGGGTTTCTCGGGGTGTTTGGTGACTGAGCAGGGAGGGAGACGTGGAGACAGGCCGCACATGGGGGCCAGGCCGCACACTTTATCCGGGTTGCTCATCCCGTTCGGCACCTGTGCGCCACTGGGCTCACGTTTCCACAAACTAACATCTCAGTAATTAAGTGTGAGTGTGTGTGAGGCACGTGTGTGCATATCTGTGTGTGTGTGTGTGTGTGTGTGTGTGTGATTGTATAGGGGGATTATAGCACTGTCGTGGTGAAAGGTGGGCGGTGGGGCAGTTCAAATGAGGAGCGCCTTGAGCACAAGAAGTCGATTTCCAGAGACTTGCGGTTAAATATTCCACAGCTGAACACAGCCAACCGAAGCACTGCGGGCTGAGAAGCAGACACCAGACACGTGGCGCAATGTGGCCAAGCCGGTGGCCATTACCGCGCGTGGCTCAGCGACGTCTGCCAGGAGAAGGCAGCGGAGGAGAAGGGGGCCGCCTCGTTGCGCGGTGACAACACGTCGTTGAGGCCGCTCTGTGTGCACAAGCATCTCTGAATCATTCCTCCTGTGCAGCGGTCCGCCGGATTGCGCTGCAGCCTAACAGACCGCGGAGAGATGCAGGGGCCATGACTCACCCGTAATGGAATATGCCCACAAGAAGACTGTGTAAATGTGATCCGTCACAGCTCCGAAAGTCGCCCACCGCTAACGGGAACCAGAGAACGGTAATGTGATTCACATCGATTCAGAAAGCATCTCCTCTCCCCCCAACCCCCGCCGCCCCCCGCGTCCGGTCGTCCGCGATGGCGAGGCGGATATGAACAGCAGTAAGGAGGGCATTACTGGGGCACTTTAACCAACAACGATAGCACAGAATAAAACCAAAAGAAGGGACAGATATACTCCACAACGCTATTATCCCCCCCCCCATTATCCCCGCATCAGCTTCGGCAAAGAAATCGCGGCGACATCGATTGGATTTTCTTGGCCTGGGGAAATGTGATTATGTTGTATCCGGCTGCCGGGAGACGGGAGACGGTGGCTTTGGGCAGATGATGCCCCTGTGCCTTGTCACCCTGTCGGAGGTGCAGAACCTGGACGCGGCTTTGCATCCAGGACCTGGATGGAGTTGATGTCACCATCCATGGTTGCAAGGTCATGTGAGAGCTAAAGAGAGGAGTTACTCTGCCAGCTGTCTAAGCTGCTGATTGGCTGGGGGCGCGGGGGGTAGACCTCATCATGGGACAGGATAGGACAGGACAGGACAGGACAGGACAGGACGCTGGTGGGCAAAAGCTCTCTCCCTTTTCTTATGAAATGTGGAAACGAGATGGGAGAAGGGATGTGACGGGAGGAAGTGAGCAGTGCTGAGCTGTGCGACTGAAAGGGCCGAAGGGTCAATCCAGCCCCGTTCCAGTTCACTCCAACGCGGCTCTGGAGCACAAGGTTAAGGCTTAAGGCGACAGACATCTGAACAATTTTTTTAACTGCTTGTTATCCCTGAAATTTTTTATTTGATTTATTTACTTGTTTATTAAAAACAGTAAAAGAAAAAAGCATCCGGCACACGGCTATGTAATCCAGCGGAGTAACCCTGTTCCCAGAGCTAGGAGACTTCCCAAGCCTTGCAGCGAGTTCATTTTCCTCCTCAGCGTTCACACAGCAACCTCTCACTGCGGTCTATATATAGTAACCTCTCCCCTCCCCAAGCCACGATCTTTGCTGGCAGACGGTCCGACACAAAGGCTGATGCGTGTGAAACCATAATCATAGAGCAGCATTGGGGGCCTGTATTCACAAACCATTATTCCATTCCACTTTGCTGTGTGACCTGTATTCACAAACCATCAGCCCAGCGGGACTCACTACGCTCTCCGTTTATCAGCCATTACCCCGGTCTGCCCATCACACACAGGGCTGCAGTCATCCGGGCAAAAGGCCTCTGTTCCTGTCCTGAACAATGCCAGGGGCACTACTGATCCATCGGGCCATTTCCTCCTCGCAACTACCATCGCGAAATGGGTAGTTGCGACACCACATACCTGGAGACACACGCATGCACGCACGTACACACACACGTACACACACACACACACACACACACACATGCACGCACGCACGCGCACACGTGTGTTTGTTTCCACACTGCTGCACCAACAGGGGTAGAGCCACGAAGGCAGATTGCAGGGATGTGTCGGTGCTGATCAGCGGTGAGAAATCTGGCTTGACAGAGGACCTCAGAAGAATGCACAGCGAAGCACCTGGCATCACCCCCCAACTCCGCTTCTTATTTCATCAGAAATCATTGACAAATTCAAACGACCTGTTTTTTGCTCCTGCAGAATCTCATCGGAGGACCTCCTTGGCAGACGTAGCAGGAGGGCGTGCAGCAGTGACTGCTCTAATTCTGCAAGAGGGCAGGATGTGGCACTGGGAAGCAGAGAGTGTGCCATCGAGCGTCCAGGCCATTAATTCTTCCAGCAGGTCCGTAGATAGCCACGAGGCGCAGTCAGGTATATTAGCTCCATCGATCGTCAGACGAGCACCACAGTCGACAGGAAGCGAACCACAACCCGATGTTGGTACTTGCACAGCAAGACTGAATACACAGCAAAGATACACATTTTCAGAATGTAACGATTCACTACACTAGATACGGTTGGCAAAATAGCCCGGCAGCAACAAAGCCAAATAACAAGGTTCTCAACGCGAGCGGCTTCCCGCCGCGTAGCCCGTGGCGGGTTTTGCAACTCGGAAAAAACAAACGAAAGAGACGGTTTTATTTTCCCTCGTTGTGACTAAGTGCAGAGTCATTTCTCCACCCGGACACCGATGATGTGTTTGAAGGCGCGTAATTGGGCGGCAGCGTGGAGCGGTGCTGAGGGACTCGTTACCAGGGAGATCCAGGGCTCGAGCCCCAAGGGGAACGTTGTGGCTGAATCCTATACCAAAGACCTTAACATAACATAACATAACATAACATAACATAACAGCATAACCCCCCCCCGTAAAATAACGCAGCTGTGTAAATGCGTATGCAACATAAAAGTGATCCAAGGCACCCTGAATAAGAGCCTCAGACAAGCAAATAAATAATGTCATGTAATTGGTTACAGCCAGCCCTGTGGGAGCGGTTATGTATTTGGAAACGCGTGATTGGTCGCAAGCCGCCCTATTGGAGCACACCGATGCATTTGGAGGGTGTCCTGAACTTTGCACAGATTAACAATCAAAAGTGGAAACCACGGATGCGCTCATATTTCCCACCCTGTGAGAGGTACACAAACCAACATGACTCATTTTTTTACCAACCCTGGAAAATGTTTTTTGAAAAATGACAATCTTTGGAGGAGAATGTTTGGCAGCATGACACACAGCCAAATGTCAGCGCTACGAAGGGGAGAGAATCAGAATCAGGACCCCGGGGAGAAGCAACAGCACACAGGGGATTTCTACCCCTTTCTGTCGCTGGCGATACTGTCCTCCTCAACGAGCTCCGACATGCAATAATGAAACCACACAGCTCCATCTCTCTGCAAGCGCCCATAGCATAACTCTGATCCGAGTCCAGGGACAGCCCATTACAGAAACTCATGGACATGAATGAGGTCCAGCACTTCTCACAACGACTTAATGTCCAAGACACTGATCCAGGATCAGGTAGCTTCCCCTCCATTTAAGAGAGTGAGATTCAGAGCTTGAGGCAGCTGGAAGTTAAATAAAAAAAAATATATATATACATTTATTTCTCAAATAAATGTATATAAAATTGTATAATTTACAAAATACATTTAAAATAAATGTATCGGACCAGCCAAAATATGGTGTGTTAGACCGCTACACTATCCGCCACCCCTGGCAGCTGAAACATTTTAGTGAACTGCTGTTCGTGGAACAATGATCAGGGTCGCTTGTGTGGATGGGGGGGCATGGGGGGGCGAGGGTGTGCAGATCTAAGAACTGACACTCTGACAATTTTAACCCCCCCAAACACACCAAATCACTCACTCACTGCACTGAGATCCTATCTGTTCCCTCTCCACGTTATTGGAGCAGGTCAGGGAAAACCTTTCTGCCGTTATCTGGCCCTCATCTCTAGAGCCAGTGGCAGAGTGAGAAGAAAGGACAGATTGGTCTGGGGAAAAATAGAAGAGGAACAGCAGGAAGGCCTGCAGAATTGGTCCCACAGTGGTCTGGCATCGTTTCGGGAGCCAGGTCCTGACCCACGCATTCGAGTGACACAAATGTGAAGAAAGTGACATCATCAGAACAAAATGGACCCTGGGGTGGAGGTAGAAGGTGGAGTTCTTACTGCCGATGGTCAGAGTGAGAACAGCACTGCGTTGTCTGTGTCCACCCCACCCCCACCAACCCCCCACTTCCTCAACCATGTTCACAATGTACATGTACACTACCGGTCAAAAGTTTGAGTACACCTGCTGGAAACTAGGTTTATCTCATAATTGACAATGCTTTACACCGTATACATTTCTGTAAATACTTTAAAATGACAAAAAAACACATGTAACAATGAACAAAATGAACATCAAAGAAATGTTCAAGAAAATTATATTGAAAATTGAATCTTGGATTCCTCAAAATAGCCACCCTTTGCCGTGATAACAGCCTCACAAACACGGGCCATTCGGTTAATAAGTTTCAGCAGGAAATCACCCAATATGTCTTCCCAGCTCTCCTGCAGCAATTCCCAGAGAAACTTGTGGGTTGCTTTACTTTGACTCTTCTGTCCAGTTTGTCGCATACAATTTCTATGGGATTGAGGTCTGGACACTGGGCAGGCCAGGTCATCAGTTTGAGTTGTCCTTCACGTTCCTCCTTCGCCAGGTAGTTCTTGCACAACTTCAAGGTGTGTTTCGGGTCGTTATCTTGCTGAAGAATGAAGGAGTGCCCGATTAGCCATAGTCCAGATGGAAGGTGTACTCAAACTTTTGACCGGTAGTGTACATGATAAATATGAAAAATGCAACAAAAATTTAACCATTTAATCTCTTGGAGAACAGCATAAAAAAGTATATTTTTTTCTACAACAAATGGTACACAGCAGCGTGAATCCCATATTCTCAGGGCAGGGCCAGATCTTGACTTTCATGGGCCCTAGGCCATGGGCCTCCGTTTTGGGCCCCCAACCCCCCTCCATCATGGCATTCTGGGAGATGGAGTTCTTAGATTTAACGTTAGATTGGATTCCATTTGCGTTGTTTATTCTTTATGACTACTACTACTACTAATAATAAGGATCCCGTGTGATGAACATATATTTATTTATTATGTATTAAAAAGATACAAATAAAAAAGAATATATAATAAAAAATAACCCCACTAGGGCCACATGTGATGTTTGGGCCCTAGTGGAGAGAAGGGGCAGAGTGCCTGCCCCCGGAGCTCGCAGGGAGGATATTAAACGCCACAGGATTTGCGGTTAAGATGGAGATAATGCAAAAGCACTTTACAACAGACTCAAAGGGGTTGGTCAATTTCCGCTCGGCTCGCGCCGTAATGCCACTCGCCACAGCCTGACGGACTGAAATAAATATTGACGTTCACAAAGCGCCAGAATCACCCAATCCTGCCCAACCCGGCCGATGTGTGAAGCGCACCTTCAAGAGGACAACCTCGATTATGTCTGTGCACGGGCAGAGCCCCGTCCGTCCTCGGAGTCAGAGTTCGCTTCTTATTTCCGCTGGGCTGACTAATCGAGATTTGGACGCACCCCACCCTGATGTGCCTGCTCACTGGCATTCAAGCCACCAGTTTATCACCACTCTCCTCAGACTGCGCGGAAAGGGAAACCGGACTCAGTTTAAAAAAATATTTATATTTATATTTATTTTTTTTTTCCGATTTTTCCCATTTTTCTCCCAATTTGGTAGCCAATTACACCCTCTATTTATTTCGATTAACCCTCCCCACATGGGTCCATCGCTCTTCTCTACGAGGCAAGCTAATTCCCCATGGGCAGCGACCTCCGCTTTCCTCCAACACAGAATTCGCCCACCCAGGTTCTGGAGACTCCTTTTCCGTGCTTCACGGCGGACCCGAGCCGACTCACCCTCCCCCCTTCCCCTGGGGCGGACAGCCAAATGCCGCCCCCGATCGGGGCTGACTATATAGAGATACGGGTTTCGCACCACGCCCCCAACAGGCAGCGCACGGGACTCAGTTTTAAACGAAATACCGTTTCAAAGCACAATCTATTTTTTTCAGATAAGAAGAAACTAGAACCTGAAAAGCCAAGAAGGCTTAGCCTACTGGGGGGAAAAAATACTGGGTGATTGGTGAAATTGAATATCTGTCCGTATATACAGTATATCATGTTGGTTCACCGAAGGTTAGTTTATAAGCATCCATGGTTAACTGTAGTACTATCACTTTTCTGCACAAATGTTGAGACGTACAGGGGCTCGGGTGTCGTAATGGTGTAAGTATTCGCTCGGAATGCAAGTTGCCCACTGCAGCTGTGGTTTGAAACCTGGCTGCGCCAGTCCGGCCCTGGCCGGGAGCCCCAATTGGCGGCAGCGATTGGCTGTCTGCCCCAGGGGAAGGGGGTAGGAGAGCTGGCACGAGCTCACATAGTGACGGGCGGCAGGCTCGTGGGGGGAGGGCGAATCAAAAGAAATAGAGGCTACCAAATTGGAGAAAAACTGGAAAAAATCTGTAACAAATTAAAGGAATAAATGCATTTAAAATGTTGAGATGTAGCTATTGTTAACACCTGTACAATACATGGTGGGTCTTACAGTAACTTCGTGGAACAACGTAAAAGCATGATGAAGACCGATGCACTGAATGGCATTGTCTACGCACTGGACAACATGCAGTCTCTTGACTACTCAATCAATCAACATCAACCTGGCTGTGGACATCACGTAAATCAGAACACAAACATGGCAGGCAGAAATATGTGTTTACCAATTTAGCTGGGCAGATAAAAATAAAACTTGTTTCAGGAAACAATAAAGAACCAAAGAGATGTGATGAATAATTAATTACCATAATTACCGGCGACTGCAATAAATAGCCAAAATTGGATGTTCAGTCAATCAGTCAATTTTTATCTGATACAGCGCTCAATAGCAGTGAAATGCCAAAGAACACTTTGCAGAGTGCCTTTCATGTAAACAATTTACAGCGAAATTAACCAAACAGCAATGAAGCTTAAACTGCGTGAGATCTCCTGGGGTGACAGTAAAATGGCTCGGAGAGATGTGATAATCAGTCTATGCCTGATTTGAGATGGAGAGACATTCTAATAGAGGTAATCTACAGTTACAAACCCACATAAACTGTCAAAAGTTAGGGAGGACAAAAAATAAGTGGGAGCACTTAATCCTGCCGGTGAATGCACAAGAATTAGCTCATATTATTTAAACACATTTACAAACGACTCTCCCCTCCCACAAATGAATCCTACAAATCCGCATTTCTGCAAGGCTTCTGAAGTGAAATTGATGGTACCCTGGCAAAAAGCAGCAGTCATACAGTCATTTTGGATCACAAAAATTCACACAAAAATGCTACAAATTCTAGCCTGAAAGCATGATGTTGTGAATGTCAGACAGGAGAACCTATTGCATTCGTGAAATGAATGCCATCACATATCTGATAACTCGATGGACATTTGGAGATTATATCCCAGTCTGTCTGTCTGTCTGTGTGTGTGTGTGTGTGTGCGCACTCGTGTCCGAATGTGTGTGTGTGTGCGTCTGTGTGAATGTGTGTGTGGTGTGTTCGTCTATGTGTCTATGTGTGTGTCTGTGTGTCTGTCTGTCTGTGTGTGTGTGTGTGTGTGTGTGTGTGTGCGTTTGTATGTCTATGTGTGTGTCTGTGTGTGTGCTTAATGTGTCCAGGATGAGGGTTATGACTTTTATATCATACCTGTCTGCAATTCAAATTCTGACACTTGCTGTCCACATATTTGATGGTTTTGAAACAGAAACACTTTGAAACCGATGCAGTAATGGTATGGAATAATAACGAGGTGCTGAAGGCTTTGGGCTTTGATGTGCCTACAAATGTAAATCCACCCAAAACTATTTAATTTTCTCAAATACATAGTTGGCATTAAGCCAAATAAATCTTTGTCTGTTTAAAGAGAAAACTGAAGCTGTACATGGCCCAATCAATGGAAAAGCTCTGGTACTTTTGGACAAAGCGGCTAATGGCAGGACCATTTATTTAAAAAACGAATAATGAAGCAAGGGAAGAAAGCTCAACGCAGGGCAGATTTAACAACCTGCGAGGTCGCTGGTCGGCTTGAAACCCTCACCAAGGACCGATTTAACATCAGCTCATTTTTCAATCGCTTTTATTGAGGGCAAAAGAAGACAGGAAACGGCTGGAAAAACAGCTCTGTGAAATATGTTCTGTAACGATACAAAAGCCACAATTCCCCCACAGTCCATTTTGGTTTTTTTTGCTCAAATTAAAATGTCAAAAATAACAACATATTTTAAATGTATAACAAAATGATGGCATTACGAAACAGTAGGCTGCTTGGAGTCTCAATTCAGACCAGTAATTGATGCAACTGACCAATCATAAAGAGAGTACGGAGTGACAAGCTCACAATCAGACGTATCTGAGGAATACTAAGGCAATGTGACTGAACGTCGTTTGTGTATGTGTGTGTGTGTGTGTGTGCGCATGCGTGTGTGTGTGTGTGTGTGTGTGTGTGTGTGTGTGTGTGTGTAGATGCGTGTGTGTGTGTGTACATGCGCGTGTGTGTGGAGCTCCGTGATGAAGTGAGGTTGGGACTACTCTGTCGCAGCCTGTAAAAGAGCAGCCATTCCCTGCGTTTCTCCTCACGGAACTCAAACTGGCTGTGAACAGCAGCTCCGACAACATACCTACCTAGACCCAGTACTCTTCCCCCTACCTCTCTTTCTTCTCTCTCTCCCTTATCCCTCTCCCACTTTCATCCCACCCTCTCCTCTGCTCTCTTGTGTAGCAAGAACAGTCTTACAACTTGTTGCCAACACAGACAGAGTAAACAGGAGAGGCAGCAGAGAAACTCCAGCCCCTGGCTTTCTACTGTAACCACGAAGAGGACCTGGGGCACTGCATCAGTGTGCAGGAGTTACACCTGATTTATACTTCCTGTTTGCGCTTATTTATTTCTAAAATGTTAGGTGACGTCACACACAACACTTGGTGGATCTGCGACTTCAGAGCTCATAGAAAACAACACACATACAAAACAACACACGGGCGGTCTATATTTTGTGTACTGTATGCAAATGTGATGCTCAATGCGTCAGGTGGCAGTAATTAAAATAGTGTCAAT
Source organism: Aldrovandia affinis (assembly GCA_029706075.1). NCBI lineage: Eukaryota > Metazoa > Chordata > Actinopteri > Notacanthiformes > Halosauridae > Aldrovandia > Aldrovandia affinis. Next base: position 3,814,099 of record JAINUG010000049.1, read on the forward strand.
TTGTCCGAAGAGAAGCGCAAAATACGTTTCTTTTCCCTGTTTTTCTCCCAATATAGTAGCTAATTCAACCTTCTATTTATTTAGATTCGCCCTCCCCTCATGAGCCCGCCGCCTGTCCTCCGGGTCAAGCTAATATCCCCAAGGCCAGCAATGATCCGCCTCCTCCGAGACAGAACTTCACCCACCTGCTCTTTAGGAACACCCCTACTGCTCCTCGGTGAGCTTGTGCCAACTTTCCCTTCCCCCAACCCATCGACAGCCAAAAGCCACCCCCTATCGGGGCTCCTGGCCAGAGCCGGACTGACACAGTCGGGTACCGAACCAATAGGTAGCTCACACTCGCAAAGCGCTAGTCAAGGCGGTGCGTTGGACCGCTGCGCTATTTGAGGCCCCGCCAAACCACTTTTAAAACAACATGTAATCTAATTTACTCAGGCTCTCCAAACTTGCTGAACAGAAGGTAAAAATAGAAGACCAAATGAAATCTGCATCTCTTTGCTGGCGTGAAGGGCAGTGATGATGCATTTCAATGAGGCAATGAGGCGATGAAGCGATGCATAATTGGCGGTAGCATCAACCAGGGAGGGGGGGGTTCAGGGGGATGTGATTGGCACAGAGGTTGGCAGGGTTTGGATGAGAGATGTGATTGGCACAGAGGTTGGCATGGTTTGGATGAGAGATGTGATTGGCACAGTTGTGGGTGGGGTTTGTGTGAGAGATGTGATTGGCACAGAGGGTGAGAGTTAAGTGGTGATTAGTGTAGAGACTTCTGCCTCCGTCTCTCTCTTGGGAGAGTGGACAGAGCCTTGATTCTGTGGTAATATAGGCGCTTGGGTGATATTGTTTCTAATTGCGTGCTTCCTCCACAGACTCACTGAAATAGCCTCATTACAGCCATAAACTATAACCAGAGCAACACTGGTTTGCTTTGAAATGAGCTAAAACTACATTGTGTCTTTGCAAAGTACCTTTAAATGTGATGTTGTGGAGGAAAACATATATTATATATATATCTACAGCTCTGAAAAAAATTAAGAGACCACTCTACATGTATGACAGCCATTCCATTCCAGTGTCTGTTGAATTCCAACACAAGCACACCTCATTCTACTTAATGAAGTACTTATTAGGTGATCACCTGAACCAAATCTTATTTAATGAGGAAAAGTATAAAAACCACTGCTGTGGTCATCACTATCCTCTTGCAACAGGACCAGCTGGATGGCAAAAAACAGTGCTAGTAGTACCTCAAAAATAATTGGAATCAAAAAATAACTATTGACCATGCCAAAAGAGTTGAAAAGAAAAGTTTTGAGTGAGGAAAAGAAGGGTTCAATTCTGGCTTTACTTGCAGAGGGATACAGTGAGCGTAAGGTTGCTTCTATCCTTCAAATTTCAAAGACGGCGGATCATAAGAACAAGGTCAAGCAGCAGACATTGGGGACAACAAAGCTACAGACCGGCAGAGGGCGAAAACGACTGTCTACTGACCGGGATGACCGCCAACTCATTCGAATGTCACTCAACAAACGTAGGATGACATCAAGTGACCTACAAAAAGAATGGCAAACGGCAGCTGGGGTGAATTGCACGGCGAGGACAGTTTGAAACAGGCTCCTAGGGGCAGCCCTTCATTAATGAGAAGCAAAGCAGAGCCAGGCTGAGGTTTGCAAAAGACCACAAGGATTGGATCATAGAGGACTGGAGTAAGGTCATCTTCTCTGATAAGTCCAATTTTCAGCTTTGCCCAACACCTGGTCATCTAATGGTTAGACGGAGACCTGAAGAGGCCTACAAGCCACAGTGTCTTGCACCCACTGTGAAATTTGGTGGAGGATTGGCAATGATATGGGGGTGCTTCACCAAGGCTGGAATCGGGCAGATTTGTCTTTGCGAAGGATGCATGAAATAAGTTATCTTGGAAGAAAACGTGCTTCCTTCTGCTCTGACTATGTTCCCCAACTCTGAGGATTGATTTTCCAGCAGGACAATGCTCCATGCCACACAGCCAGGTCAATCAAGGTGTGGATGGAGGACCACCAGATCAAGACCCTGGCCAGCCCAATCTCCAGACCTGAACCCCATTGAAAACCTCTGGAATGTGATCAAGAGGAAGATGGATGGTCACAAGCCATCAAAAAAAGCTGAGCTGCTTGAATTTTTGTGCCACGAGTGTTTTCTTTGCATTATTAAAAGTCTGAAAACACTGCATCTTTTTTGTTATTTTGACCAGTTGTCATTTTCTGCAAATAAATGCTCTAAATGACAATATTTTGGGCGGGAATTTGAGAGAAATGTTGTCAGTAGCTCATAGAATAAAACAAAAATATTCATTTTTACTCAAACACATACCTATAAATAGTCAAACCTAATCATTGACCATTTTGCAGTGGTCTCTTAATTTTTTCCAGAGCTGTATATGGACTGACCAGCTGAAAATGAGCCAGACCAGTGCATGCACATTTACACCTGCACACACACACACCACAAACACATATTCTCACAAAAACACACACAAACACACACATTCTCACACAAAAACACACACCACAAACACACATATTCTCACACAAAAACATACAAACACACACACACACACACACACAAAACGCACACCACAAACACACATTCTCACACAAAAACATACACACACACACACACACACACTCTCACACAAAAACACACACACACTCTCACACTCTCACACACACAATCTGAAACCACCCAGGCATCATCGCCCTCCTGGTTACTGAGAAGGAATCTCTCTGCTTTATTACATGTCTGGTGTGATTAAAGGAGATCTCTGTGAGCGGTGCACGTCCTGTGTATGTGTGAGTGTGTGTGTGTGTGATTCAGAAAGAGCTGGAATGTGCTTCACTCTCCATTATACAGCAACAGACAAGCCTTCTGCTGCTAGATAGCACTTTCCAACCGTACAGTGGACATTGTCATCGAGTGAGACTGCACACTAGATTTGTTGCAAAAGCTACCTGATATTCCCAGATCACTGATGGTTCGGCATGCCAGAGCTTTCTTCCCTAAACCTCTGTACCTGTTCAGGGTCTGATCACACCACGCCTGGTGACACTCAATAGCCACAATAAAACCCTTCGTCCCCCATTTTGAGAGTACATCATTTTCCCGTTTATGCATTCGCATGGTCTGGGGTGACTTTTCTGGATTATCTGCCATCGCGGTGGTCTCACCAAGAACAAAGACGTCCAGTTTAATCCTACTGTCAGTGCAACTGTGTCCAGGAGAACAGAATACCTGTGTGAACACAGCTTAAGCAAAGGGCAAAGGTCAAGGTGCCTGGTGTACTCCAACTGTGAATGAACCCCCACTCAGCAAGGCCCTGTTTTTATTTTTATTCTGGACATGCTGGGGCCAGGCCTTACAAAACACAGTTTATCGTTATAATTGTCATCATATTGCGCTTCCTTTGTTTTATTTTAATTTTTTTATTTAACCAGAAAATCTATTTGAGATTGAAATCTCTTTTTCAAGAGAGACCTGGCCCAGGGTAGCAGCAGTAGGCCTATCAACAATACTATACAACCTACACATAGACAGATGTTCAGTGTGGAAGAACATGGCATCTCAAAAACATTTGCATTCCTTTGTCACAGTATCTTGTACAAGACTGTTAAAATCACCCAGAGGTATAAGATCAACTAGATTCCGCTCTGTCTGTAGATTATTCCATGCCCATGGTGCATAATAGGAAGCTGTTTTTCCCAGTTCTGTACAAGCCGTGGGGACATTAAAGAGCAAGCATTTCTGGGAGCATCTCTGGCCAGCATCTCTGACTTTGTCCAAGGTGACTGTGTGCGCCCGGGTCGAGATAAGAACAAGCCCGCTCTCGTTTCCTCTACGCCCCGCCCTCTTGTCCTCCCTCTGGTTCTATTGGCCCACGGACACAGGAATTTGCGCTCGTCGACCTGCAGGATAAATACGATGATTCCACAACATTTTGGCCTTATTACCTCCTGGGAAACACAGATTACCGCGCTGTACCCGTGTGGGGCGGAAGCCAGCGGGACGGCTTTGACAATTAAAATCCTCATGTTTTTTTTGACTGCATCGTGATGAAAACCAAGATCCCAGATCTTGCTGTCTAACTTGACTAGATGCTACAATCCCCCCGCCCACCACCACCGCACACACCCACCCGCACAAACAACCATCCTCACTGCTGGGGATCTCACCAGTTGGCCAGCTTAACTGCTTCCGTCTCTTTCAACATAAAAATAAACCTGACCCCCCATTGACAAAGACAACTCTGCATTTCAGGTTCCTGTGGTTTTCAACTCAAAAACAAGAGCACATCCATGTGCAACTTCAACCTTGCAAGAGGACTAGAGGGGGCCCTTCCTTCAGATATTCATTATTGCCGTGCTACACAAGGTAATTGGATTTTTTGGAATCTCTCCTACATATACAAACATATAGACCACTATACATATGTATTCCATCAGAGGTCCGAGCGCAGGGTTAGCCATAGTACGGCACCCCTGGACCAGTCTAGAGGTTCAGTGCCTTGCTCAATAATAATAATAATAATAAACTTTATTAGCACCTTTCAATGTGTTAAAAATGGCCGTACTTTGGCAACATTTCTCAGGTGGAAGAAAGCTGTCTTTGTCACCTTGCTAATATGGGCCTTAAAGTTTAAGTCGGAATCTAAGTTGACACCTAGGCTTTTTACTTCTGGTTTGGTATGGGGAGCAAGGTCCCCAAGCTTACTAAAAAGGGTTTCTCTCTCAGATTTTGGTCCTAGAAAAGGTATCTCTGTTTTTATCTTCATTTAGTTTTAGGAAGTTGTTACTCATCCATTTGTTTATAGCAGTCAAGCAGGCAGTCAGCGAGCTTAGGCCATCTGGGTCGGGCTCCGTTGGCTCAACAGAAATGTATAAATGGGTGTCATCTGCATAACTATGATGACAATTTACATTGTACTGGTTGATGATGTGACCTAATGGAAGCATATACAGTAAGAATAGCAGGGGACCAAGACACCTTCCCTGAGCTATGCCAAAGGGTAGCTCATGTTTTGTAGATACAGGGTAACCCCAGGCTAACAAAACATTTTCTCCCAATTATATAGGTTCGAAACCAATTTAGAGCATTTTCTGAGAGACCAACCCAGTTTTCAAGACGGTCGATTAGGATGTTATGATCAATGGTGTCAAAGGCTGCTCTGATACATCTAAAAGGATGAGGATTGACACTTTACTAGAGTCAGTAGCAAGTATAAGATCATTAACTATTTTGACTAGAGCTGTTTCTGTGCTGTGATTTGATCTGAAGCCTGATTGAAACTTTTCTAGGATATTATTCTCATTTAAAAAGGTATTAAGTTGATTAAAGATCACTTTTTCTAAAACTTTGCTCATGAATGGCAGATTGGATATAGGTCTGTAATTATTAAGATTGTTATTATCTAGATTTGACTTTTTTAGTAGAGGCTTCACTACTGCTGTTTTGAAGGCATTAGGAAAGATACCGATTTCTCAAGTGTTGATTATCTTTAGGACGGAAGGAGACAAACTACTATAGATGTTCTTGAGAAATTTACTGGGGATTGGGTCAAGAGCACAGGTGGAGGAGTTTGTTTGAGTTACGATCTTGCAGAGTTCAGTTTGCGTAATATTTTTAAAGCATCCAAGAGTCGGCGGATTATTATGAGGTGTGTCAGGCTTATTAGTTGGTATGACAATGCCTGTCCTAATTGAGGTAATTTTATCTTTGAAAAAGCTTGCAAATTCTTCACATTTCAGAACAGAGGTTAGACTGATTGGGTCAAAGGGGGTTGGATTTAGTAGTCTATCAATGGTAGAGAATAGAACCCTAGAGTTTCCGCTATTTTCAGTAATGACTTTAGAAAAATAGATCTGTCTCTCAGTGTGAACAGCTTTGTTGTATGTGACAATGCTATCTTTCAGAATGCTACGGTGGACCTCCAGTTTAGTTTTTCTCTATGTTCTTTCAGCTTTTCTGCAGGATCGCTTTAGGTCACAGGTAGTTCTGTTCATCCACGGTGTCGCCTTGACGCGTGACCTTTTTTGTTTTTTAAGGGAGCTACTTTGTCAAGCATGACACTCAGTTTACTGTTGAAAGCATCTACCATTTCATTTAAGGGATAGTTCAAGATATCTTGATCTAAAGAACTTGTGAGCTCAGCAAACTGCAGTTTTTCTGTTGTGTCTAGATGGCGTTTTTTAATTGTGGGTTCAGAATTATTCCTTATTGTATCCAGTAGGACAGAGTAGTGATTAGACACATTGATATCAGATACCAGTAGATCGGTGACAGTAATCCCTTTTGGGATAACTAAATCAAGAGTGTTACCGAGGTAATGGGTAGGCTCTGTAACATGCTGGTTTAATTCTAGGCTATCCAGGGTATTGAGGAACTTAATTACTTTAGCATCGGACGTGTTATTTACATGGATGTTGAAATCGCCATTAACATCTATTAGATCATAATTTGTGATGATGAGCGACATAAGTTCAGAAAACTCCATAGTCCATAGTTTGGGGGGGCGGTATATTGTTACTATGAGTACGGTCGGTTCGGCTTTAATAGTGAAGGCAGTATACTCAAATGAGGAGAATTTGCCGAAGCTAATCCTAGTACAGTTAAATTTATCTGAGAAAATAGCGGAAATTCCACCGCCTCTTTTATTTTGCCTAACAGAGTGGAAAAATTGTAGTTGGGGGGACAGGCTTCAACAAGGACAGCAGCACCATCAGAGCTGAGCCACGTCTCTACAAGAAATAAAAAGTCTAATCGCTTTTCAGAGATAAGGTCATTGATTGTAAATGTTTTAGTGGTGAGTGATCCTACATTTAGCAGAGCCATGTTTGTCGTAGGTGTATTTAGCTGAGGTGGAATATGACTAGGTATAGTAGAGATATTTATTTGGTTTCTGGGGTTTCTGGTGTTACAGTTATTGGCTCTGCCTTTCAGTTTACGCTGGGTAGAGATCAAAGTCGGAATAGGACTTGGAGATATAGATTCTAAATTAAAACCACAGATATAAGCACTATTACACAGCATAGGTACATGGGGTTCCAGCATAGGACATTCCTGAGTAACAACACTTTTAAAGCTATTCTGGCTGGGACCCGAAGGATGTCAATGACGTACAGGTAAGTCTTTTTTGCCCTTTCTTATGAGTTTGGGAGGGGCATTTCGAGGCCGCAGAATTCTGATAGGGGCCTTTGTGATGGCAGGGCATTTGTGATTGCAATTTCAGCTGGCAGCTGAGGGGGGGGGGGGGCTTTTCAGAATGGGTGACTGGGGGTGGGAGGAAAAGTGAAAGAAAGATTTTGACGTGCTAAGGGTGAGGCAGAGTCAGAGGTTGAGGAGGGCTGGGTGCAGGGGCTTGGGGAGGTGGAGATTCAGTGAGAGTCCGTAGCGCAGTTTCATCCGGTGGGAGGGGGGAGATCCGTTGTGTACTGGAGGTTGACAGACCTTGAGGGGGGGCTGAAGGGGTGGGGGTAGGTGCTGCGATGTTCCGTTGTGTAGACAGGTGATAGGCCTCGGCCTTCAGCCCTGTAACGGATGAGATAAAGCCACTGGTATGGCCGACAGTTTTTGCAGGAGCTATGGTCGGGTTTGCCTGGAAGAGGGGTGAGGTAATGCATGGTCAACGTGGTCCAGGAAGATCCTGGCTCCATGTTGGTTAAGTACTCCATCGTGGGTGAACAAATGGCCTCGCTGCGAATGTATTTCGAATGTTATTCCACACCACGTGGATAAGTAGTTTCCTGAGTGAGTTAGCTTGAGAGAGAACAATCGGCAGTTTACTCTCAATCCATTCAGTGACGTTAGCAGCACAGGCAACAGGGACGTATTGAATTGATGCAGTATTCAGATTTAGCCTGTTGACGGTGAGATCTCCTACAAGTAACACCCTTTGCCATGGCAGAGCATAGGGGTTTGTCTTTCGTGTTTGCAGTGGCGGACATAGCTAGGTTGATTGTAACCGGGTTTTTTTTTGTTTTTTGTTTTTTTTTTTTTTTACCATGAGCCCACAAGTGATTTTCATTAATACACTCGGATCCATCCAGGATATAAAGGGGTTTATATATGTTTTGTGTTGAATTTACCGGTGTCAAATGAGCTAGTAAGCCTATAGCATTTGTTATAGTTAGCTTGTTTTATTTTGCTAACGTTATGTCTCTTAGGAAATGCAAGCAAGCTGTCTAAATGCAGAGAGCAGGCACATGCACAGATATGGCCCAAGGGGGGGTTGAGCCCCTGCCCTTTTGCCCTCAGAGTCAAAAAGAGCCCTTTTTTTGACTGGTGTTAATTGTATTTTTGACTGGTGTTAATTGTATTATTGAAATTCTATCAAATATAAAGAGGGAAATGTATAGTAGTATCCACGAAAAAATACACCTTATCAATTTAAAAAGTACTCTGCTCTCCAACCCCCTTCCAAATGGTTTTGTCTCAATCAATCAATCAATCAACGTTGCATCTTCCGACATTCCGAATACAACTTGTCATGAAAAGCACCGCATCCCCAGCCCCAGTTCAGTTACGGTGAATGATATCACTCGGGTAGGCACTGTTTTAATTATGAAACCATGATTAAACAACACTTACTTTTTACGTTATATATCCGTTAAATAAACTATGAAGTAGGTCAGTAGGACTTTCTACCTTCACGCTGTAATTTCGTCATTACTAGCCTCAGTACTCGCAAGCAAGTAAGCTAGTAGTCTAATTATCATTAAACGACGTTATCTCTGTCATGCAGGACAACTTACAAATATGCAATTCATTTCTGAAGCTGGTAGTTACATTTTGCATAGTTTTGCTAGTTTAGTGTAGTCACCCCCTTTTCTTTATAGCCAGTTTTCTAAAAACGTGAAGTTTAAAAGTGTATTATTGTTTGGGCATAACAATCTGTAGAGCATGAACCATGCCACACTTAGGAAGTGTACATACTGGAAAGGTATGATCTGTTTGAATGGCATTAAATTGCATCCTTCCTAACTTTCTCAAAGAAACCACTGATCTAAACAACTGAACACTGACTGACTGCATTATTTACACTGACTGACTTCTATTACTACATCAAATCTGTGGTTTCAGTAGAATTTAAACTGGTCCCATGTTATGAACATAGTGTGCGATTATGGATGGCGGCGGTGTGGCAACATCGGGGTGGGAATAGTGCGTGTCAGTGGGGTGAGTGCCCTTTTTTTTAGCTTGAGCCCCTGCCCCCCAAAATGTCTGTGCACGGCCCTGGCAGAGAGTCATTGGAAAGCAAGTCTGACATGTTGTTGTTGGGTACGGAAGTAGCGTTAGCTTTGTTGTTAGCCATAGACATTATGGTGTTCATCTTACCACTGTGAATTATAGATTCCAGATCCAGAATTTTCTGTTGATGACCGCAGCACTATATGCAGACAGACGGATCCGTAGAAATTGGCAGTGGCATCTCCGATTTAGGCATCCGATTTAGGCTGATATTCGAGGTTGGTAGCAGATCCATTTCAGAGGCTGGTTTTAACTAAGCTAGTTTTCGCTAAGTAGGCTAAGCTAGCTAGCTGGTTAAAAGTTTCACCGCACGTGAAATTCGCCATATTAAAACTGATCCACTAAACTTGATTGAGTTAACTAATCCATGGTATCTCAATACTGACAAAAAATAATAAAATACAATTATTTAAAAGTGCAATAGTAAGCAATAGTAAGCTTAAATGTCACAAAAGTCACAAAAGTCACAAAAGTGCTCAAGGACATTTTGGCAGTACCCTCCGGTTTTGCCTTCCTGGGATTCGAACCAGCAACCCTCCGCTTGCCATTCCATAACCACTGAGCTACTGCCGCCCCTGGAATTAGGAATTCACAGGTTTTATGAGAGGAGCAGAATTCCTTTCCCCTTCTCCTCTCTGTAGACAATCTGTCCAAGGATAGGTCAGTGAAATTCTGCAGCTGTGATTGGTTCGGGCAGTTCAGCAGTGTTACGAAGTCCTGCCTCTATCCATCCCTTTTTTGAAGGTCGCAGGATAAGAGGTCCAGATGTCCGAGGCAGGCATGGGGCCAGGAGAGAGGCTCTGGGCCGGACCCTGGCGCTTTGGACAGACTGTTTGTGGGCAGTGGAAAGGTCAGCAGAAAGATCAGTGACCACAGACAGACCAGCAGGTCAGAGTCCCAGAGAAGGCTTGTCATAACTTACAGGAGCTTACAGACAGCAGGACAGCATGGAAACCAGCAGGTAAAGTGTGTATGTGTGTGTGTGTGTGTGTGTGCGCACGTGTGTCTATGGATATGTGTGTGCGTGCGCAAGTGTGTAGGTGTGTGTGTGTGAGTGTGTGTAGGTGTAGGTGTGTGTGTGTGCGTGTGCGTGTGTGTGTGTGTGTGTGTGTGCGCAGCAGGAAGGCACACAGAACAGCGGATAAGTTATGGCTCCCGTTTTTATTAAGGGAGATGTTTTTTTCATGCAGATAATGGGGTGCATTAATAACGCTTTGCTTTTCTCATGACAGCATATGTACCCCTGGCCATCCCCAGTGTCCCTTATTAACGATCTCGTCGGGCTCAAAGCTCAATCACGGCCGCCTTCTTCCCAAAAACGCCCTTTAAAAGCCAATAATACGCTGTACTCGTGAAAGTGGGGCACGGTTTAAACCTTCAACCTCCAACCAAACAGAGGAACATCACCGTTTTCCCAGGAATGATTAACAAGCCCAAAGAAGAAAAACCTCAGGAAGTGTGTATAACGTTCTACACTGCAAACCGGTGTCCAAATGGCATCGCTGGTCTCCGCGCACCACAAAGCCTTCCTGCATTAGGTGTGAGGGAACGCTGTGCACACAAAACAACAACACCACGCTCCAGTGAGCAAGCCACCTGCCATTGCCATGTGACCCCTCACACTGACTCGGAAGGTCTCCATTTCCTTTCACTTCTTGGTCTCTGCCACACAGGTAGTTTAAATGGACAGTGCCGAGGGGCCTCCGATTGCGTAACGGGCTAACGCATCCGTATTGGCTGGTCCTTTACGAGTGTGAGCCGCCTATCACGGTTGCGGTTCAAAACCCGACTGTACAAGACCGGCCTTGGTGGGGAGCCCCCATCAGGGGCGGCATTTGGCTGTGTGCCCCAGGGGAAGAGGGAGGGAGAACTGGCACGAGCTCGCCGAGGAGCGGTAGGGCGAGTAAATCGAAAAAAAGAAAAGAAATTAGAGGGTATAATTGCCTACCAAATTGGGAAAAATCTGAAAAAGAATCTGAAAAATACTGACAGTATCAGGGCTCGTAATGTGACTTCCGTGACTCCACACAAAGCATTGCCCTGGCTGGGCACATTCTCACACTGGTGTCCCCCCCTGGTAACAATATCACAGAGACGCGAGACATCGAATGCTGCCGACAGCATGCGGCATGCAGCGTAACAGGGTAATATAGTCCCATTCAACATTGGCGAGAAGCCTTGTTTATTGTCTGGCTGTGTCGTTATAGAGAACAAAGCCGTGTCTGTAACAGTTGGGGATTTACCCACATTCATCCCAGTCTGAACAGCCTCCTAGTGTCGAGGCTTGAACACAACCTCCACATAGACCATCTCAAACAAGCTGATCAACATTCAGAAATGGAAAAAAAAGAAAGAAAGAAAAGCAAGCCAAAATGGTTTAATGATTTGAACATTTAAGGACTGAAAAATGTTTGGGCGATTAGTGCGTCATGGAAGGTTTTTGGTTAGCCAGTCAGTTTTATTTGAAAGTTAAAAATATATACCATGCCGTCCATGTAGCAAAGCGTAAAGCAAAGAATGAAACCACAGCACATATATTGCGTAACCTTGGAGGACAAAAACACAGAAAAGCCAGACGCTTATTTCCACTGTGGTCCTCTTACATAAAGACAAACGAGACACAGAGAATCACAGGACTATACAATACAATATAGCACAAATGTACACATATGCAGTGTGTATGTAATAGTATATGCATATACAATATGTACCATGTGCACCACATGGTCACCATGACAACACACCCGGCAGCTAGGGCTCAACAAAGTTGCCCCTTTCCAAAAAAGAGTCCCTTTCTAAACATAGGAACGACGTTAAGAGCCCTGGCTGGCCCATCAGAGTGACCCGCATGGTGTCACAGCAGGTTGAGAAATGGAGACACGTTATCATGGGCCCAGGAGGAGGGCTTCTTTAAAGTGCTGAAACAACATTTTAAGATTCTGGATCTCCAACGTTGCAAAGCTACAGTGCGTGTGATGATTTTTATCCTTGGTTTCGAGCCTTTTTTGTTTTTCTCATATGGCATTGGGGTAGGGGGGGTGGTGGTGGGTGGGAGGGGAACAGAAAATAAAAATGTTAGCAATTTTTTATGTCTAATTGGCTCCTAGGAGCCAAACTACAGCTCAATAACTTTCAGAAGAAGATGTTTTTCCTAAAGATGGTTTGACTGCTCTCCCAGGGGTGAGATAAGCAGTTCTTTATAGAAACCCCACTTTGTAGAAAAGGGCAAAGCGAGGCCACAGAGGCCTGTGCTGTACAGTGTGCCATATTCCTCCTAAAAGCACAGAAATTAGGGTGCCATATTCCTTCTAAAAACACAGAAATCAAGGTTGCCATATTCCTCTTAAAACCACAGAAATGTTGATTTCTCTTTCTCTCAACTCAATTCTATTCAATTGCTATATTGTAGTGGCATACAGTGGGTACATGTTGCCAAAACATGAACGTCAACCTCAACATCAATGCTCTTTCTTGTTCTCTCCATGCCCCACCCCATCTCTCCACCTCTGTAACCCTCTGACATCAATTCAAATCAGCTAAATGACAATTAAGACAATAAAATGATTTTTATCACAACGACGATGCGCCCTGAGCACGTTTATATTATTGTAAGTTTGCTTCGCGTTTGTGTGTGCATGTCCCAGGTTTGCTTTGTGGCCTTTGTGTGTGCCTCTGCTCTCCCTCTTCTCGACTGAGCTGTCAGAGAGAGCTGAAAGGGACCAGGATGTGGGGCTCTCAGACATATGAGAGCACCACTTCAGCAGGAGCCTGTTCTAACCAAGAGATCCTTCAGCTAAAGGCAAGCTGAGAAAGAATGAGGGAGAGAGGAGAGAGAGAGAGAGAGAGGGAGGAGGAAAGAAATCTCATCACAGTCATCTGTACATGCATCATTACAGACATTTCATCTGGATAATGTAGTCCCATCGTTTTGAGCAGGGAAGGGATGTGAGCCTTCTCCTATGCACATGCGCACACACAAACATACACACACTCACACAAACACACACAAACACACACGCACTCACTCACACAAACACAGGCACTCACACACACACACACACACTCACACAAACACACACAATCACACACAATCACAAACACACGCACACTCACACAAACACAGGCACTCACACAAACACAGGCACTCACACACACACACACACAAACACACACATTCACACAAACACAATCACACAAACACACGCACTCATTCACACAAACACAGGCACTCACACAATCACAGGCACTCACACAAACACACACAATCACACAAACATACACTCACACAAACACACACAATCACACAAACATGCACTCACACAAAACAGGCACTCACACAAATACACGTGCTCATACAAACACACGCACTCACACAAACACAGGCACTCACACAAACACAGGCACTCACACATACACACACACACTACACAAACACACACAATCACACAAACACAGGCACTCACACATACACACACAATCACACAAACACGCACTCACACAAACACACGGGCTCACACAAACATACACACTCACACAAATACACGCACTCACACAAACACACGCACTCATACGCACTCACACAAACACAAACACACTCACACAAACACATGCACTCACATAAACATACACACTCACACAAACACACTCACTCAACACAGCCAATCCAATCTGACGCTCTTCCCTTTGTTCTGGACACGGTCCAATACGGTATGTGCTGCAAACCAGGGCCCACAGGCAGAATTAGCCATGCATTTATTCAGCTCTGGGTTCTGCAGAGGTGGTGTGCTATTGGACGTGGGAATGTAGTGGTGTCAAAATTGATGCATCAAGGTGTGTTCCATAGGGATCCAACCTGCAGAATCCTGGACCAACATATGCAGGGACGGCCTGAGAAGTCCTTGTATTAGGTCTGTGCCTTTCCTATAGCCATCAGCAATTTCCTTATAACCAGGATAGCACCTAACCATAACCAGTATAGCACTTAATCATAACCAGGGTGGCTGGTCCTATAACCACAATCACCCATTCTGTAATCGAGATGGACAGCCTATAATCAGGATAGCCTGTCCTGAATTATTTGTCCACACAAAAGTGCACCATCAGCTTAAACAATACTCACTCATTTAATTGTGGGCTTGTGTGTGTGTATGTGGGTCTGTGTACATAGGTACAGGTAACTGCCAAAATAAAGGAAAAAATTGAAGGGTGAAGGGTTCTGGGGACCCTGTTATGGTGTGGGGTGCATTTTCGTGGCATGGTTTACATCCACTCAACCCCTTAGAGGGCAAGGTAAACAATAAAAGCCATTCTAAGTGATCACCTTCATCCTGTGGTGGAGCATTTCTAATGGTCTCTTCCAGGATGACAATGCCCCCATTCACAGGGCACAAGTGGTCACTGAATGTTTTGATGAATGAACTGTGTAAGCCATATGCCATTGCCATCTCAGTCACCAGATCTCAACCAAAATGAATACTTATGGGAGGTTCTGGAGTGGTGCCTGAGACAGCATTTTCCATCATCATCAACAAAACACCAAATGATGGAATTCTTGTGTAATTCTTCCAGACACTTGTAGAGTCTATGCCAAGGCACACTGAAACCGTTCTGGTGGCCCGGCACCCCATTAAGTCACTTTAAGTTGGTGTTTCCTTTATTTTGGCAGTTATCTGTATGTGTATATGTGTAGGCTTGCCAAGTTTGTGTGAGTACATCTTGTGTCTGTAAAAGGGGGCCTGTTTTTGTGTGTGAGCGTATGAGTGTGACTGCTCATCTCATTAGCAATGAATCACATCTCAGAGCGGAGAAGATTTCTAGTGATTAGAATAGGATTATTTCCTTAATGGCCCTCTGAGAAGATCGGCTCTGAGAAACACTTCAAACCAAAGCAGGCTGACTATATCTGTGCTCTGAACCTACACAAACCAGGCCCAACTCTATCAGTGTTCAGAATCCACACTAATACAACCCAAGATTCAGTTTCAAAAACAACATCACAGCAAAAAAATGAACTGTACCTAGCTTGAAAAATACTGAAACAGCAATAAAGGCTGTTCATTTTTAATATAACGACATCCTCTCCCAACACACACAGCCCCACTCTGATCCTTCTAGGCCCATAATTCCCTCTGTTTCCCTCATAATTCCCCCCTCCCTCTCAACAGTTTTCAAACAGAAAAGTTTCCCTCAGAAACTGTTTGAGAGCAATGTTCCCTGGGGGAGATTTACTCAGACACGGTTTCCCACAAGACGGCCTACATTTTTTCTTCCGTTGCCGAACACAGGGAACACAGGTTTGTGCATGTCTGCCCGCAGCGCATCAGCACTGCTGAAGATTACACCTGCTGTTCATCACGCAGACAGGTGATTTAACATACACCTGCTGCACGAGGGAAGAGGTGAACAGAGACGGCGAATCGGAGAATGAGAGAGAGAGACTCACACTGAGGCCATACACAGTGAGCGTACCGTATAAACCAGAAGGACTCCTCAGATGCTTATTTTACACCACAGCTATTTCACATAGTTTTGTTTAACTCAACTGTCAATCACTATTTCTATGTCTCCCGATGACACAAGCCCCCATCTGTGCCCTTTTTAGTTGCATCTCTGATAATATAATATAATATATGCCATTTATCATTTTTTTGTATATTTTCAGTATATGTGGTTCAATGGGAATCTAACCCACAACCTAAGCATTGTCAATGCCATTGTCTATGTACTGAGCCACACAGAACCATGATATTAACTTTAACGAAAACAAGGAAGAGAGAACATATTACTCCTATTTTAGCTATGCTGCACTGGCTCTCTGTATCTTTTAGAATTGATTTTAAAGTCCTTCTACTTGTATACAAAGCTTTAAATGGTCTAGCACCCTCTTACATCACAGATTCCCTGTTGTTTTATGTCCCTTCACGAGCCCTTAGGTCCTCTGTAGCATGTATTTTAAAAGTTCCGAAGGTCCCCCAAAAGAAAATTGGGGAAGCTGCTTTCGTCCACTACGCACCTAAATTGTGGAACTCCCTACCAAAAATTATTACAGAAGTGGGCTCAGTGGACATTTTTATTTCCACAATTTTTATATTATTATGTATTTTTTTCTCTATTCTTTGTGCTGAAATGTAAAAGCACTTCAAGCTGCATTCTGTATGAAAGGTGCTATATAAATAAAGTTTATTATTATATTATTATTAATGTATGGACTATGGATGTCACAGAACTTTCTCCAGCTCAACCAGGACAAAACTGAGGTACTAGGCACTGGAGCCAAGGCCCAGAGAGAGAAGCTGCACTAGTATAAAGTCATGTCTGTATAGCTGCTAGGATTTTACTCTGGTTTTTAAATATATTTATCTTGTATTTATTATTCATTATACTGTGATGTCCTGCATGTCTTGTGTGTTTTTTCACTGTCTCCTGTATCATTGCTGCTGTGACAAACCAAATTTCCCCTCCCCGGGATTAATAAAGGCTATCTTATCTTATTTGCACTTTGCACGCCACGCCCCAGTCAAAACAAATGTGTGTGTCACCATCAACTCGGTGTTGAACTTTGAACTTTGAGACCAGGGAGGTGAACAAGTCTCTGAGATAAACGCTGAGAGACTAATACATGCTTTTATCATTAACGGGCTTGCCCCCTGCAATGCTGTCCTATCTGGTATCCTCAACCATTGGTCAAATACAACTGATACAAGTACTGACCAGTACCAGGAAAGTACACATCACACTGGTTTCTAAAGCTTCTGCGTTGGTTGCCTGTTAGATTTAGAATTGATGTTAAGATTATTTGATTGGTTTATAAATCTCGACATTGCCTCACACCTGAGTGAATGTCTGATATGCTGTTACGGTATGTACCTAGTAGATCCCGGAGGTCCTCTGGTTGTGGTCTTTTCTCCCAGAAATGAGCACAAAAACACGAGGCCACTTTTAGCCACTACGGCCCAAGTAGGAACAGCCTACTGGAGGATCTGAGGGGGGCAGAGAATGTTGACCTTTATAATGCAAATCTTAAAACATACCTTCTTAGCTTTACCCAGAGCGCTTTTTAATTATTTGACTTAATTTGACCTTGAATTTTTATTTTCAGAATTGCATTAGTCACTCTCTTCATTTGTTTCACCATTTTTTCTTGCCCTTTTGTTTCAATACTTTTTATGTTTAGCACTTTGTGTTTTACACTTGTTGTATGAATTGTGCTATATAAATACAATCAGATTGATTGACTGGTTGATATTTAAATAAAATCTGAACATTTAAACCGCATGAACATAATGGCTACAGTACACTTTCCATCCTTATTCTATAATTTAAAGTATTAATGACTATTTTACACATGGTTATTAATAGTAACTCCAGGAAGGTTCCACTATTTTACAGTTAATCTCCATTTAATCTCAGGTTCAGGGACATATATGTTATACTTCCTTCATTTTCTGTAAAAAAAACTAAAAACAAATGGCTTGGCCATTAGGAGATAAAACAACTCAATACCCTCAAAACAAGCCAGAACCTTGGGTTTATTGGAGGCCGGATCCACTTTCTGTTGGTTATATTCCTGAGAGGAATGATGTAAACATGTCAAATGACATACACACAGACGTTTACAAAAGCTCCTGACTGCAGGACAACGTTTGTTTTAAAGGTTTTGAAAAGTAGCTGTGGATCTTGGGAGGGTTAACGAGCCTAATGCAAAAACGAGCATTAGGCTCGTTAACCCTCCCCAAGATCCACGGCTACTTTTCAAAACCTTTAAAACAAACGTTGTCCTGCAGTCAGGAGCTTTTGTAAACGTCTGCGTGTATGTCATTCGGCGTGTTTACATCATTCCTCGTAGAGAGATCTGTGGCCCGCTGGCCTTGGAGGATGTCTGTGTGCACTGTAAACCTGACGAAGCAGTCTTTTCGTTTTCTAGGGTCGGGGCAGTTTTTCACAAGCTCGCTGACCGCTTTTGGCCAGGCTACGCCTTAAAAGAGGAAAAGGTGCTTCCGCTGAGACAGGATGTCCTTCAGCTGGTCGCTCTCGCTGGCGGGCCTGAAAGGCTCTGTGACTTGCCTAGTCAGCGCTACCCCTCAGCTCCAAACTAACCTCCGCACCGCAGCACTAGTCTTTTTCCCCCCCCGTTTTTCTTCCAATTTAGTGGGCAATTACACCCTCTTTTATTTCGATGTACCCTCCCCATATGAGTCCCCCACTTGTTTCTACGAGGCAAGCTAATTCTCCAAGGGCAGCAAACTCTGCTTCCTCCGAGACGGAATTCACCCACCCACGTTCTGGAGACACCCTTACGCGCTTCACGGTGGACCCGAGGCGGCTCACCGGCCCCCCTCCCCCTGGGACGGACAGCCAAACGCCATTTGACTGTCCGCCCCAGGGTGTAGGGGGAGGGTGAGCCGGCATGAACTCGCTGTAGGACAGTCCAGATATCCATGTATCTTATGCTTAATGCATATCCATCCAAGATGGCCAAATAAGTGAGGTGACCAAGATGATGTTAGCCATCATCATCAAGAGAGGTGGGGCTGGTGGCAGAAAACACACTGCATTCGGAAATCAAGTGAGCTGCATTAGCAGGAAAAATACATCACACAGATGCAAATGATTTTGTTTTAAGCCTGGTATATGGAAGTTAATCTCCTTATGTTTCAGAGGTTCAACAGACACTGGGAGCCATTTGCAGCTCCATCTCCTCTCTAAGAAACCCCCGTTTTATTGTGTCGCCGTAGTCGGGAGCTCCATCAGTCACGCCGCCGATCTTTGACAGCGATCGGCTCGGACCACTGGACCACATCTCTTTTGATTAACGAGCGTCGCCCGGACACACCTGAGGGAAATGCGCTGTACGTCCAAATAACAATCTAACAATCTCGCTCTGAAAAGGCTTAAGAGATTAAAAAATATATACATGGATGTGAAAACTACGGCTTTGCATATTGCAGGAGAGGAAGCGGAGAGCATTTGGGTTTCCTTCCACACAATCTTCCAATGCATTCCTCAAGAGCAGCTGAGCTTTTAAAAAAAAAAAATGGACATTAATTCATGCAGCCCTGTGTTGTGATAAAATCACCTCAGTGTCAGTGTTCAGCTATGTTTAAAAATAAATAAAAATAAATAAAAATATTTGTTTGGACTTCTACCCCGCTACCTGTGAACTTGTGCCGGCCCTCCCTCCCCCTGGGGCGGACAGCCAGTTGCCGCCCCCTCACAGCACTCCCAATCAGGACCGGGCTGACGCAGTCAGGTTTTGAAGGCAGTGGGAAATGATCCGAGACCCCAGTGTTCAGCTCTGTTAGTGTTACAGGGTCAGTGCTCTTAGGTACTCATCTAGTGTTGTGTTAATATCAGTGGTTCCTGGGGCCTCGAATGGTGTAGCGGTCTAACGCACTCCCACTGACTGGTGCTTTGTGAGTGTGAGCTGCCTATTGCGGTCGTGGTTTGAAACCTGACTGTGTCAGACTGGCCCAAGCAGGGGGAGGGGAGGGGGAGGGGGAGGGGGTATCTCAGAAAGTAGGTGGACAAGTTCCATCTCGGA
>JAINUG010000049.1:3838917-3943917 GCA_029706075.1 Aldrovandia affinis
CACCAATCGGGAGTCTGGGTCTGCCCACCAATCGAGAGCCTGGGCTTTCATAGCATAGGCGACCTGCCCAAAACCCTTAGAAAAAAGCAGAGCCCGTGGGAGACCAATCATGGAACAAACACAGAGCCCTCGGTCAGGGAGCCCAGGGACCAATCATGACGCAGAAAGCTCTATGCGACATGGGGGGATGCATTCAGAGCCCTCTGTCAGGAAGATGGTTAACGAAGACAGATGGGATTAAGCTCCGAGATTCACAGGGGAGAGCCGGAAGAAAGGGGCGGCCGGCGTGAGCCAGCATGACAGAGCGGCCATCATCTGAAACACAAAGTGCCCTCGCACAAAGAGAAACCCCATCAAATCTCAATCATCAAAAGGGACATCGCTGGTCAACAGTACTGCAGCAGCCAGCGTGATTAAACATGGAGTCACAGGTGTCCCGTCGTCATGGTGACAAGTTGGCCTGAGGGCCTCCCCGTTGCTCTGTGGAGCAAATACCTCAGATGCCCTAACCCCGTAGGAGACATGGGGAGTTAACACCAGAGATATGGGGGGAACGAGAGGACAGAATGGTGTTAATGTTTCTCTGAGTGAAATATTACTGTGTGAGAGGAGGAGAGAGACAGAGACAGAGACAGAGACAGAGACAGAGACAGAGACAGAGACAGAGACAGAGACAGAGACAGAGACAGAGACAGAGACAGAGACAGACAGAGAGAGAGAGAGAGAGAGAGAGAGAGAGAGAGAGAGAGAGAGAGGAAGAGGAACCGAAGGAGGAGGGGGGGAGATAAAGGGAGAAGCGCAAAATAAAAAAAGACAGCCCCCTCAAAGCCTTACATTACAGACATTTACCAGATGCTCTTATTCAGAGTGACTTGTTTACAACACAAGCAGGAGAAAGAAAAACTGGAAAAAATGGGGTCCCCCCCCCCTCCAATTTTAACTGCATTGTTAAACCACAAACAACCACTACAATGCATTTAGTCCACACATACCCTCAGCATACCCCGGCAACAAACAGGAAAATTGTGTTCTTATAACGGATCAGAAAGCAAGACAGAGTAGACTTTTGACTCTTAAAATCCCTTTATTTAACAGCTGTCCAAAGGCATATGTAAAGAAAATACAATCTGAAAAAATAAATAAATGACACAAAACAACACTTCCAATAATGAAATCC
This sequence comes from Aldrovandia affinis, assembly GCA_029706075.1. NCBI lineage: Eukaryota > Metazoa > Chordata > Actinopteri > Notacanthiformes > Halosauridae > Aldrovandia > Aldrovandia affinis. The sequence continues at coordinate 3,840,095 of JAINUG010000049.1, forward strand.
TTACAATGTCTTACAATCCTTACAAAGCAGGCAGTTGTTCGTGAGCATCGCACATTGTTACCTTATGTTTGAGCATGATGTTTAAGATGTTTCTGGAAGGGACAGTCACGTTCTCATGCATTTCAACTTTAGCAAATGGGATTTCAAAAATACATATATTTTTGGAATATCTCCCCCATTAAAATAACTGCCTGAACAAGAAAATGTCCAGTCTGGGGGCCTTGTGTAACGGTAAAAGCATTCACCCAGAATGCAGGTTGCCCACTTGGGTTCATCCCCGGCTGCACCAGCCCGGCCAGAGGGGCAGTGATTGGGGGAGGGGGGAGGGAAAGCCGGCACAAGCTCGCCAAGGAGCGGAAGGGTGTCCCTGTAAGACAGGTGGGCGAGTTCCGTCTCGGAGGAGGTGGGTCATTGTTGGCCTTGGGGTATTAGCTTGTTCCATTGTGACAGGCGGCGGGCTCGTGGGGGAGGGTGAATTGAAGAAATAGAGGGTATAGTTGGCCACCAAAAAAGAAAATGGGGGAGGACGCATCACTGGCTGCCCCTGGCTGGAGGTCATGTGACGGGATGCCTGTCACATGTCACATAGCCTGATGAAAAATGAGCCAATGGAATTAAAAACCAGGCATCATACAACGTGAAAAAGAAATGAGTTATGGTTTATAGTTCTCATTGATTTTAATGCTACTGTCCTTAATATTAACACTGTTCGCCTTCTTTCTTGGCTTTTCTGCGCAGTTAATACTAATGGGGTATAATACTACTAATAATAAGCTTTGTTAATATGATGCATTGTGCCCATCATGCCAATACGGTTTATTTGACCTGAATTGAATTGGGAGACAGGAAGAGGATGAAAAAGGCAGAAAGATAAAGATTGAAAAGAGAAGAGGTAGGGGGAAAGAAGAGGCAGACAGAGAGAGAAATAAAGAAAAACAGAAACGAAAAGGACAGAGAAAGTGCTAAAGAGAGACAGACGTAGGGAAGGAGAGCGAGAGAGGCAGCAGTGCTGTGGTCTTAGAGAGAGAGCACGGTGGACAGGCGGAGGTCAGAGGTCACGTCTTTGAGGTTTGTCAGAAATAAAGAAACGCTTAACCCTGCGGTGATCCCTGGGCAGAGAAAGCTCCCGGGGCCCGTCGAGGGAAAAACACATTTCCGCATCTCGACCGACACGCTGCCTCTGCGCTCACATCCATCAACTTCCGTCAGAAGGGACCACTGGCTAACAGCACTGATGCAGCAACTTCTCAAAACAGCGGCCGTACACCGCAGGGGGTACATTCCCGCAAGGACCAAGGAGACGGTGCCATTCAGGGATGACGGCGTTGAGCCACGCAGCGGGGACTATGTGGGTCATGGCTGGATATTAACCCAACCAACAGATCTCACGCATGCGCATTTGCTGCTAAAGTGGTAAGTTTCAAAGACGAGCTGGTAACCTGAACCCTAACTCTAACCGTGACCCTAACCTTAACCATAACCGTAACCGTAACCCTAACCTTAACCGTGATCCTATCCCTAACCCTAAGTGTAGGACAGCTGGAACGAGGGTTGGACACTTTCCGTCATTACTATGGGGACTCCAAACCCTGCGAGAGTTGGACAAAACAGGGAAAATGAGGGTTCCTATCTATCCACGACCGACTACGTGGGACACAGACAGGCCGTAGGGCCGGGGTTTTGAGTGGCGTGTCAAAAGGCAGTACAGCACCTGGATTAGACCTACACCTTCACAGCACTGTGGGGCACTCTGGAAGAACCATCACATATGAAACAATAAAGGATGAGTAAAAAAAGGAACATGAGCCCAGTGTGAGTCTTGGAGGCTCAGCAGCATCACTGCCAGACACAGGTGTGTGTGCGGAGCTTCTGGCTGTGCTCCAGGGCTCAAGGTCTCTCACGCTCCAGAAATGAGTGCTGTTCATTCAGCCTGTCAACACGGCACTGCTCCTTGTAAGCTTTGCGCCGTTCCTTGTAAGCTTGGAGCTGTTCCCTGTCAGTGTTGCGCTGTTCCTTGTACGCTTGGTGCTGTTCCCTGCCACTCCAGTCCGTTGCAGGGTCTTGCCCTAGCTGCCTCTTACATCTGCTCTCACTGTGCTAATTAATCTGACTAACTGCTCATTTAATGAACTGAACAATTTCAACATCCAGATGTTGGGCCGTATACAGCGTAAAAAAAAAAAAAAAAAAGAAGGTGTCTGAATCCAGCTCTGTCAGTCAGCTCCGGCTCTCTGATAACGCCCCCCAGGATATCACCTCATGGCGTGCAGCGGTTTCACCCACCTGCCTGCTTTCAGGGAGGAACAGCGAGACATTGCGCACCTCCCTCCTCTCTCTGAGCTCAGGGGTACATGCTTCCGGCCACATGCCTCGACCACCGGTCAATTAATGATGACAATCCATCCATTTTTCAGACGTTGCGCACCAGGAAGTTGGCACGGCACTGCTGTGCGTCCGTCGTACACCCTTACAGCAATTCTACACCCTGTAAACACCAGGGGGGGTGATACAGGGAAACATTACACCTGTGTATCAGGTAACAACATACACCTGGAGTGGAAAGTGACCAATCAATAATCATGATGTGACACTTTTATATATATGTGGCTCTGTGCGGCTCAGTAGGTAGAGCATGGTGTTGGCAATGCTTAGGTTGTGGGTTCGATTCCCATTGGGGCCACATATACTGAAAAATTTATGCATTCACTACTGTAAGTGGCTTTGGATAAAAGCTAAATGGCATATATTATATAACCCACATCAAAAGGAAAAAGGGTCTAGCAGCCAATAACCCTATGGAAGCCCCCTTGTGTTAAAATGTGAAAGCGCTTGGAGCCCCAGCTGGTCCCGTGTGGCAGAATCATCTTAGCCATCCTTCCCGCTGCTCTGAGCCAATCCGAGTGCTGTGTCCCACGCCGAGATCGGCCCATCTCCAGACGCAGCCCTGAGAAAACCTTGTTGTCTTGGTAACTGCGATAACGTGGAGATGCCTATCGCAGCTATTCAAACTGTGCAAACAGCAGCACACTGTGACGTAGAGTGTGCGGGGGCAGGGGGGTCGGGCTCGCACACTGAGGGCTCCTGAGGTGAACACTAACAAATGGGGAAACTTGTTTCACAGGGAGATCTAACCCACACACCCCACCCCCCACCCTCCTGCTGCCTCAGCCCCCTCCCCCACCCCGACACCCGGCTGCGTTGACACAGAGCAGCCATATAAACTTTAGCATGTCTGCTACGGTTAAACAGCGGGCAGTAAACCAGCTAAGCTCTCACCGGAGAGAGGGTGTGGATGTCCCAAAGTCCACACTGGCCACGGCAGGCAGGCCCTCACAGAACACTGCTTTGTGGGACGAAGCGAGTCCCCAGAAGGCCTCTCACGTTTCCCCCGCGGCTCAGACACGGGAAACAGACTCGGGATGTGTTGCTCTTACTTTTCCCCTTTCAGAGGCAGGATTGTGTTTTGGGGGGGACAGGGGGCTAATCGTTTGGCTTGGCTGACGATGAAAGGACAGGCCTGAAGGCTGTCGATGGTGCCAGTCTGGGTCCATGAGGAAGAGGAGGCAGTGGGAAGAGAAGAGAGTGCCGGGTTTCTGCAGAGTTAATCTCTGAATGGGTCCCTCTGTTCCCGGCTCAGGGTCTGGAGCTGCTACCGCACTCACAGTTACGCCAGTTTGACCGGAGCGCTGATTGCACTGAAGTTTTTTTATGGTTCCTGACGGTATGCCATCACACCGATCACATCATGGTCATTTTACGGTCACATCACGGTATACAACCTGTGGATCTCAAACTGAGAACATGAAACCGTGTGCTGGGGGCAGGGGACAGGGGTCTGACAGTGATGAGACACTCTCCATCGGGGGGAAAAAGTGTGTATTCTATCTGGATATATTTTAATATAAATGTTTGTGTTGTAATAATGTAATATTGATTCACACGAGGGATGTTCAAATTAAGCGGCAGTAATATTTGCTTTTAGTTGATGTGGGGAATAGTCACACACACATTCACACACACACGCAAACACGCACGCACACAGCACGTATGCACGCTACTTGCGAACGTGCACACACAATCACATAAAACAAGCATACACATACACACACAAACGGAGGAAATACAAAAACTCAAATACACTCCCCCACACACACACACACACACACACACACATACACACACACACACATACACACATACACACAAACACACAGACACACAGACAGACACCAGCACAAACCCTGGTCCTGCCAATGAAGCACCTCAAATCATCCCAGTTTATTTTTCCCTCCATCGTCTGCAGTATTCATATAAGGAATACAGTTTTACGACACCTTCATACAAAAACAGCAGGTGTAACTACTGTGGGAGAAGGTGTAAAGACCAAAAATAAAAGGTGATACATGAAACTTCACATCACTTCACTTCACATCAGAGAGGAAGAGGCTACATACATATATACATGTGCAGGAAATCCAGCACTGCTAAAGCTTCCCTATATACTAGTCAATTAAAAATAATATTCCCTCAGTTATAAACAAACAGGCACCCTTTGTGAGTCTGGGTGATGTCAGGCTTATGAATGAGCTAGTTATGGATCAAATGCTTTTTTTCATCATCCATTTTGGCTCTGTAGTTGCTTGACCCATGACAGGCTGCATCTCATAGCTGTCCACAACAACTCTGTCAAGGACATCCATCTTGGCTCAATTGTTCGGTCACCAGATAGACAGCTACATGACAACAAAGCCCAGATCTCCCTGGGGGGTATGCAAACACGACAAAGACACGGTCCCAGCACAGCAGTGAAGCACTGATCACACATCCGGGACACGGAGGACATGAATACCGCCTGCACAGACACGTCTAGACACGTCTAGAATATCAGGATCACTCCACAGAGATATGTTCCCTGAGTACCCAGTGAGTTGGTTTCATCTGTAGAGAAATGTGCGTTTGTGTGCATGTGTGTGCGAGCGTGTGTATGTTCACAATGCTCTTTGTTTGCATGCACTTAGTATGTGTGTGCGTGTGCATGCCAGTCTGTGTGTGGTACTCTTTCAGTGTGTGGGCCTCCAGCCCAGAGTGCAATTACTGTGCATCTGAGCTCAGGGACCCAGCAGGTCCCACACATGGATATAAAACACACACACACACACACACGCACACGCGAGCACGCACGCACACGCACACGCACACACACAGACACAGACACTTTCCTCCTCTGTTCACTGACAGCCGTCAAAATGAGAGTTGAGGTCCAGCAGCAGATGGCCGGCACAGTGTGGTGAAACAGCAGTAATTGAGGCCCGTTTGGCTATTTTTGTAGTCGGATACCGGCAGACTGCTGGGCCGGGCCGGGCTAACGAAGAATGCAGCAGCTCACAATCGCAGAATCAGTAGGATCTCAGCCCACCACCCCCTCCCTCTACCTTCTCAGAGTCAAGAATTTTTTTCCCAATTTCTCCCAATTAGGTAGCCAATTAGACCCGCTATTTTAAGTCAATCCCCCCCTAGTAATGTGAGTTCGCTGCCGTAGTCCTGCAACCGGTAGCGACACGCGACCTGATGCCTCTTCCGAGACGGCACTCGCCCAAGTATCAACCATAACCTGGTATACTGCAGGGCCACTCTTATACGCAGCGAATCTCATGTCGGCTTCCCTCCCCCCTCCCTGGGGCGGACAGACAATTGCCGCCCCTGGTGGCAATCCCGGTCAGAGCCGACTCTGGCGAGACGGGGAATTGAACCCCGGTCTCCGTGGCCAGCGTCGGACGTGACCACTGGGCCACGCGGGAGGCCAGAGTCAAGACTTCTACATATATCTCCGGGAGTCTGAGAAATCCACTCTGGATTCAAGGAGACATGGGGGAAAAGAGGCACTCAGAGGTGGAGCGCTGCTTCACGCCGCAATGGAAGCCAATCTTTCGCTCCGTAATAGTCTTTAAAAGAGGAGGACTGCAGTCCAGCAGCTCTCAAAGATAGAAGAGGACAGAGGTTAAAATGACTCTATCGCAAAAACTGTGAAGTGGAGCGAAGGGGGGTTAAGAGCCCAAATCTCCAGGGCCGAGAGAAGAACACGGCTAACCGCCGCTGGTCTGGGAGACGGAGTGCCTGGCAGACCGACGGATCTCCTCCACCTTCCACCCGATCACCCCGTCAAACCAAGCTCTCTCTTCCTGCCCCCGGCTTGGGTTAGCTACACCTTATTCTGAAGTAATATCTCAGATTCAAACTCTGTATGTCCCTTATCCTGTTCCACCTTGCGCTAATAAAATAAAAAAATCTTTTTCAGATGATTTTCATGTAAGACATGCACGACGCGAAGCATTTGGAGAGAGAGAGGGGTATTTCTTTTTGAATTCCGCATTTCCAGGGAGCCGACCTAACCAAGCAGGAATCAATCAGAGCAAGAAGCGTGGAGAAGCTCAACTCAAACTGAATTCAATCAAGGGTAGCGTGCCGAAGGACCTGTGGAGCTCATTATAAGCCCAGGATTCAAAGGGCTGATGCAGGAAAGTAGGAGATTTGAAATTCAGGACCTGCAACTGAAGTTAAGCCCACAGGATTGCAAACGGTGCTTTTTATATATACTGTAGTCCTCCCTGTGACACCACCACTGCTGCCCCAAATACCACCTGTACCACTACTACCTGACAGTCCTCCCACGCCTACCCCCAGTCCCTGGATCTGGACCCCCTTCACATGATTTAACCCCCTCACCACGTTCCGTTCTGTGACCTGTGCCCCCACCTCTAGCCCTACCGATACCTTTCACTGTAGTGCCACCTGTGCCACTCTTGAGAATCCACATGTAGATGTGTATATTCTTAACCGATGCACTAGATAGTGCTCCAGTTTGTGAGAGAGCATACACTGTTTCATTTCAGGTAATTTGATTTTTTTGTTCTCACCCAATGTATTGCGTTTCATTGATTGGGGGTTGCCAGTCTGTAAGTTAACATTAGCCTTTCCAGCAACGCATGGCTAGCTACCAATTTCAATACAAAGTACAAATTTCAACGCACACGTCCATTCCTTTGGCTCCCCAAGTCAGTCACTGCCCCGACAGTGGGGTTACTTTTGGTTTATTTTATTCTTGAATTCAGCAATACAGAACACCAACAAACCAACACAAACATCAAATCAAATCAAATCAAATCAAATTTTATTTATATAGCACATTTAACATGACGCTCGTCAACCAAAGTGCTTTACAATACAGGTAGACTAAGGGTAAAAATAAATAAACAGAAAATAAACAACCAACAGACATACAAAGGAACAGAACAACACGTCAAAACAAACAAGGCAGGAGTCAGTGTGAGTCGGGGAACGCTAAGGAATACAAGTGTGAGTTTTGAGCTTAGATTTAAAGGACTCGATGGAGGGCAAATCTGATGGACATGGGGATGCTGTTCCAGAGGTCAGGGGCTGCAACAGCAAAAGCACGCCCCCCCCTAGACTTGAGGTTGGACTTACGGGTGGTTAGGAGACCCTTATCAGCAGATCTGAGGGCCCTGACGTTGGTATAGGGGGTGAGGAGGTCTGCTAGGTAGGAGGGGGCCTTACCATTTAGAACATACTCGGTATTGACTTCCCATTCTCGCGTTCCCTCACTTTCCTAACAACGCACGGTCCACAGCCAACTGGGTGGGAGGGACTCGCTCAAAATGCAAGTCGACTCTGAAAGCGTGCCAAATTAGCACGATGCACAGCTGTGTTCATGCCGAACCAAACACAGTGAGACAGGAAGCTGCATCATGCTCCGGGGGATCGCATGTTAACACAGGCTGGAGTTAGCCAGCCAGGCCTTCTCCAAGCCTATGAAGCCATGGGCTACAAGCGTGTCACAGAGAGGGACAGGACCAAAGAGGACAGAGCCAGGGGGAGGTGCCAACATGCTCCCAGGGTGTGTGTTTCCTTTGCAGTACTGCTGCATTCTGGGTAAACACATTTCCTCTTGGTTGGCCCATAGTGTCCTTTTGAGATGGGGCAGGGGCAGGGGGAGAGAGGGGACAGAGGAAGAGAAATTAGAAATACAGGGTGGGAAATGGTGAAAGAGGGAGAGGGAGAGGAACTGTTCCCCTGAAATACACTGAATGGGAATCTGTCAGAGTCTACTCAAGGGACAGACAGTCAAGGGGGTTTCACTCATCAGCTTACACATTTCAGCTCCCAACGCTGGTCAGTTTTAACACCACCCCACTAGGCTCACAGCCAATGAGAGAGAAAGGGAAAGAGAATCAGCCCCTTGAAGAGCTGTCCCCAGGTAAATCCATGCCTTCTAATCAAACACACACACAGGCTCAGTATCTCACCCTCCACTCATTCACTCACTCAATCATGGTCATGTATATATATATATAATTTTTTTTAATAAAGACTTTCTCGTTCTGCTTTTTAAAAAAAACACACACAAAAAAAATGGTACAGTGCGCAAGTACCGCGGTGATTAAAGAGGAACCCGTGGGGGTGGGGGTGAGGCACAGCAGCTGTTACTCTACAGTATGGTAAAGTACCCATAAATGATACGGTGAAGCCCTGAGGCCTGGGAAACCCGTGGGGGGAACAAAGCACAGCAGCTGACATCACACGTAAAGGACCTCAAGAAGAGGTTGGCCTGGGAGGCCAAGGGAACAAGTCACATTGGACATTACAGGCCGGGTACCAAGTAGTTACCGCACACATACACACACACACACGCTCACAGAATCCCCCACACATGGATCTTCACACTCAACACAGTCACGGTCGCACAAACACACACACACACACACACAACACACACACACACACACACACACACACACACAGGCCGTGTCTCAATCGCGACGCGGCTGGCCTGCCTCCCTCCTCGTAGGTAGTGCCTCCCCAGGCAGCACTAAACACCGATAAGGCAAATGGAAATCTACCCGAGACACGTTCTGAAGGTAGGATTACATCAGAGAGCGTTTAACAGCCGCACACGACATCAGCGTTCACAAAAGTGACAGCTGAGGCCTTGCGGTTTGACAGTTAACAAAAACAAAACGGTACATTTTGCGACATTCTATCGATGTACCTTGCTACTTTGTTCAGCTAAACCAAATGAACACAATGATTGTTTTGGTAAAACTCGATAACGATAATTTTTCCTGATCAGCTGAACCCAGCTGAAATCACAGTTTGCTGGCAAGTGTACACTAGCTAGCTCTATGTGGTAGTATGGAGATTACTAGTTGGTATGAAAAGATTGGTGAGCCACAAAACATCCAACCTATTACTCAAATTGTATTACACAATTAAAGCATGTTCTTTTTTTAGACATAACTACATTAAATGGTTGATCCACTCCGCTTGTAATCCAGTGTCACTGCCCAATCACAGTAGTCATACCAGCCGCCACTGTTTTCATGGAAAGTGAACATTTTATGCAAATATTTATGGGATATTGTACCACGGCATAGGATCCACTGTATCTGCCTTCAAATTTGCCCATCACAAGCCACTTGAAAAGGACACACTGTTGATTATTTCCATTTGGAACAGCTTTAAAATGATGCCATAAAATGAGTTATTCGCCGGCAGCTGCCTTGTGACTGACACACTGCCAATCACGCTCACCGGTGCGGATACACACAGTCACATTCACACAAACCTCACACACACACACGCACATGCACACACAAGTACACACACACACACAAAGACAATCTCTCGTTCCCTCTCTTGTGCCCCTCTCTGCTTCTAGCAGGTACATCATTAGGCCATTCTTCTCATAAGTTTCTGTTAAATATTTAAAAACCTGCCAGCCAAGAATTCATCTTACAAGACAGTGTGCACCAAGTCTTCAAAACGGGAAGAGAGCGGCAAATCAAATCTCTCCTTGTACACAGATGTCCGCTCTCATCCTCCTCCTGTCTCCTGATAGAATTCCATCCCTGGTGTGTGCTGACGGCTGTATTTTTCTATGTTGATATTAAAGGTTAGACAGGCAGCCGCATTAATAATCAATACCTACCACCTGGCTGCCTGTGTGCTCTCAATCTGTTGGCCTTGTTTTGGGGCACACACCTTTGGCTTGAGGCCAGTCTGTATAATAAGCAACAGAGACAGTGGATGAGATTAGGCACGACAACATGGGCCAAATCCGGAGCATATCCTTACAAAACACCTTCACAAACACGTCTGCACATATCCCAAAAGTGTCCTTACAAAACACCTTCATACACGTCTGCGCATATCCCCAAACGTTTCCTTACAAAACACCTTCACAAACACATATGCGCATATCCCAAAAGTGTACTTACAAAACACCTTCATACATGTCTGCGCATATCCCCAAAATGTCTAATCACTTTTCCACACATCTATCCAAATCCACAGTGTCCAAATAATATGTATATAACCGTATGCATATCTTTACATATGCCCCAAAGTGTGCAATCACTTTCCTACAGATATCTGCAGATATCCCCAAAGTTTCCACATTAATTATTTTCATACATAATAAAAGGAGGCTGAGAATTACACAGTCGACTGGCACAGACTGAGTCTGTGAGTGTCGTACTACTACATTTTAAAACCGAAGTGTTCCTTTAACCGTTCGACGGGAATGTTGTTTAGACGGGAACGGAACACGCCGAGAGAGCAGAAATCTGCCGCTCCCATCCACGAGGCAAACAGCTTCGAGCTCCGTGGAAAAGTGGGAAAGTTTCACTGCAGAAGCATCATTATTATATTTTTAATTGCTGTGGGTGGGTGTATATAAATAAACTATGCAGACTTCACTGTGCCGGCTACAGTCATTAGCTGTCAGACCCCCCTATTGTCAAAGTTTCGAGTGTTTTGGAGGGACTGCATGGCACTTGAGCAGTGAATTATTAACAATGGGCGCCTGCGTCTTCAGCGTTGTGTTTCAGTTTCACCACAGCGTGCCGTTTCAACGATTTCGCCAATGTGCATCTCCTAATTCCTGTTGAGAAGCGGAAACGACCAGATCAGATACAGATAGGGGGGTTGGGAGCTATTTTATCCCCTCTGAATAGCACTCTGGAAAGTCGTCAAGATGTTGTCAACATGTTTTTTTCTTGCACGTTTTAAAAATCAGGCAGCCACCAGGGAGGCCACCTGTGGACTTCACTGAACTATTTTGGAAGGAGAACAATTTATTAGTAATTCAGAGCTGCTATTAAGGCCAATTAGCAGCAGCTTAAAGGAGACTGTGAAATAGAGCACTGTGACTGCTCAAATGCCGGACTGGAGTTAACAATATTGTGCGGTGTTATCATCTTTATGCTGTGGTTAAAGACTCCGAGTCTTATCCAACAAGTGTAAACATCACAAACTCATATATTACCCATTTCATGACAAGGGACAGTACCAACTGTCAAGACAAAAAAGCAAGAAAACCTAGCCATTTCACAAACTTATAAACAAACCCACTGCAGGTGCAATGTGACAAATGTATTTCCCACTTTTACTTAGAACTTAAAACTGAAAAAAACGAAAACAGTGTAAGTAAATAAATACAGTTGGGGGCATTTAATATGACGCCACTGTCTCCTGGAATAATAACTACGGAGTCAGTGTTAAAGGCAAGAGCGATGCCAGAGACAGCAAAGCCTGCCAAACAGCCTCTCACCTCAGCTGATGTTGGGTAAAAACACAATTATACCCCCACCAGGGGCCTGTGGACCCGCCTCCATGGCAACTGCTCCACTGTGGCAGGCTCTGCCACGGTCTCAAGCCTGCCGCCCTCGTCACTGGTACGGCCGTCACCGCAGGTTTGCCAACAGTCATCGCCGCGGTTGTCGCTGTGGTCGGGTGCATCGTTTCTGCCTGAGACAGCAGGCACAGGATGGCCCCCCACCCCTCACATGTTCTGCTTGTACAGTGACATCCCCTTTCACCTCTGGCTGAAAAACAAAAACCACCCAAAAACAAACTCTGCCCCCACTGCCACAGCAGATCCACCCATGTGGGGATAAAACGTGGCACAGACTCAAAAAACAATTACCAGCAATCTCAGAAATCAAACAACCCAATGGGAACTGTGGAGAATCAAACAAAACTGCAGTCAGCAGGTGTGAATCAAACGCAACCCGCCCGCAATCAAGTCAATCAAACACAACCATGAGGAATCTTGGGAACCAAGCATAACCGCTCTAAAGTCATGTGAATCAGTCATGCCCGCTAGCTACTGTCTGAATCAAAGAGGATTGTGAGGAATCTGTGGGTGACTGTCAATCAAACACGGGAGGCAGGCTTTTTGAATGGGGTAATCAGACGTTCCCGAGGTTCACCCTTGGAGCACTGCTGGCGTGGTGGCGGGCTGCCTCTGGCTTGTTACTGGATGCGGTTACGTGGTCCTGCGGTCGTGTGGACCCCCGCCAGCCGGTCCACAGTCAACCGAACCTCTAAATCACACACCCGCACGTATTCGCCGCTCATCAAATGTGTCCCCCCACGGCCAAGGTCAGCAGCCTCCATCGGCGCATTATATACGTCACAAACCTTTTATCAGGTGTGCACAAAGTGTTTCTGTGTGGCTCAGTAGGTAGAGCAGGCCGTTGGCAACGCTTAGGTTGTGGGTTCGATTCCAATTGGGACCGCATATACTGAAAAATTATCGCATTCACTACAGTAAGTCACTTTGGTTAAGCGTCTGCTAAATGGCATATGTTACTATTATTATTAAGTAGGCCTACACGTACGTATGCACATATGTTCATGGAACACTTCGATGACATGCCATTGTGTGCCTTAAATGCAGGGTGAATTCTAAACACCAAGAAACGCCTTGCACTTAGCATCCAGGCTAAGTGGGAAACAAGAGCCGTCCATCAATGACAAACAACGGCCGTGTCAGATAAGCTGCTTTTCGTGACGGTCACCTTCACGTCGAGAGAGCCAAACGTGATGGAATTCTGCTGGGCGGTCAGGGCTCTTCCGTCTCCCTGGAGACGGGGCCACTGACCACAGGAGAGCGGCTCTCATTAGCTTTGCTGTCGGTTCATGTTTCCATGCTTTCTGAATCTTGCTCACTTACGATCGTTTAATGTCATTGTCTCAGATTTCTGCCCCTCAACAGTCATATATGTACACACACACACATATATATATATACTTTTTACCCCTTATCTGATAGTCAGTCAACACAACAGAAATGTTTTTTCCATGGTCCTAATGAATGGCTTCAGTTTTCTCTACCTTACGGCAAAGTACCCTTCCACATACACACACACACATAGATCACCATGAATAATAGTAATTTTTCAGGGTAAGGAATGGCAAAGTAGTTGCTTTTGCTGTCAGGTCTATTTTTTCCCACATCATTATGATGAAAAAATGTTTCCTTCTAACTTCTAGCTTTTTAAAATATAATACCCGGATTACTTTTATTGCGCTTTTTAATTGACTGGAATTTGAGCTTGTATGCTGTGGAAGTCAGTGTTTTTAATGTCTGAATGTTGCTACTGACAAACCAATTTCCCTGCAGGAATTAATAAAGTATAATCTCATCTCATCTCATCTCTTCTACTCCAAAATTCATTATGTCAAACACTGACACTGACGACACGGCCCACCCCATTTCCCACCCTGACACACGGCCCACCCCTTTTCCCTTTCCCACCCCACATCCCATCACCGTTCTCAAGAGATGCCACTTTACAAGTTATCGGATTCTCTGAGATGGACTCCAGAAGATGCCCTGTTCCATCCTCAAATTACAGCTTCCCAACAAAGAGCAGCATCTCCCAGCAGCTTCCACACACACAGGCTCCTGTTCCCTCACCAGGGGTCCCTCGACCCACCCCGGTAATATCGGTCTCATCTCCCGAACGCGGGGAACAGGACACCCCCATCTTGCTTGCCTCTCTTGACAGGGGAGGGAGGGAGGGAAAGGGAGAGAGGAGTGCGGGAAGAAAAGGTGCGGTTGTGATCCAGATCTCCCACTCCCAGGCAAGGAATAAACGGGCCTTTTTTCTCCCCCTTGGCTTATACCGGACAAAGACGAGTCTTAGGTGGCTGCCTTACACAAACCGTACTCTGTGAAATGGCTAAAACAAACAGAGGGAGTAAAAAAACAGTATAAATAAACCCAGGACAGCCGGCTCAGAGAGGCTTGACTTTCAACACCGATAATAAAAAACACTCAGCTCCTTTGAGGACCTGACACGACACGCAATAGCTGGCAGCCTTCTCCACGTCAGGTCTCGAAAACACTCACACACGCGTCACGAGAAAACTATGAGCTGCCAGTCCAGGCGCAGAAAGGAGAGATCTGAGATCTGAGCGACATGAAGGAAGCCAAGTCTCTTTTGTGCATTCTCTTTCTCCCTCTCTTCTCTCTTTCGCTACGTTGCAGGGAAGTCAGCGAACTAACTGGCAGAATCCAGAAATTCTAAGGGAATTTGGGGAGAAAAAGGGGGGGGTGGGGGTCTTGAATTTATTTTCCTGAAGCATGTATAGATGTGTAGTTTGGCCTGGAGCCATTAATGTGACACCGTACCAGAAGTACTGGTCTAGCCACTGCAGGTTAAGCAAAACCGTCTTCAAGCTTACAGAATAAGCACTGGACATGCAGTTAGGAGCTTATTTCAGGCAATGGGAGCTAATTTGCATTTCCTCATGCAAAAGCCATTATGAATTTTTACTCGCGTTATAGTGGAACTTCCGGATGCGGTAGGACACCGTAGGGTTGTGTCTCCATCTCCGGCTGGGTGTGGTATGGAGTTGAGGGACACTGTTGATGTTCAATGTACGTGGACCATAGCGGTTCTGGTTATGAGTCAGAGAGGCATGGGTTTACAGTATGGATACATCTCAACACTCTCAATGCACATTGGGTTTCTCTCAGTCTCTGTTCCTGTGTGAAAACACAAACTTCATTATCCTCTCCTGAAGATCTGCTTCCTATCGATTCATATCAGAAAAGACAGCCAATTAAGCTAGGTTATAACTTTGGGGGTGTACCGTTTAATCCTTAGTAAACAGAGACTCTGGACCTCTGTTTAGCATTGTCTGGAAAAACAGCCTCTCCTGTGACACAGTGTCCCTATCACAGGCAGAATAAAGCCAGGCCCTTTTTGTTTGACGGAAAGATGGCTGCACTTCAAACAAGGACATCTGTTTCCAGCAGGGGTTTCCACTTATGAGACGGCAGAACAGAGTAACCTAACCAGGTGATGATCGCATCGTCACCGGAGAAAAAGGCATTATCACTCGGTTTCAGAAATAATCGCAGCCCTGAGCTCGCAGAGTCCATGTATCACACTGGACTGCAATTGTGTTCGGCTGTCTGCCTCACTGCATTAATCAGACCCAGTGCTGTGCCCTGCTGAATGAATGTGAAGCATACAGCAGAGTCCCCCCATTGCCACCAAGTTAATTACCTTCACTCAGAAACGCTTACCGGAGGGCCTCTCCCAAAAATCCATCTGACAAGAAACCGCACACAACCACATACGACAGTGAACAGGATGCGCGATATGAAACAAGGGCATTACAGGAAACATTGATGACGATGACGACGATAAAACCGATTAAAATTGCAGAGCTCCAGAAGGGGGGCCAGAGACGGGACAGGATAAGGAGGGCGAGGGAAGGGTGGGGTCTTCTGTTTTCCTTCTCTTAATCACACCCTTCAAAAATGTACACAATTCAGCAATGTTTTTCCAGATATGGACGACGTCGCTTCAGTCCCCGGCCCTGAACTGTTATTGCTGTGTGGGCTTCACACATAGGCCCCCACGTCTCTCTCCATCAACCCCCCTCTCAGTCTGTGAAAGTGGAAATCGCCTGGCCTCTAACCAGCACACCTCCGTGAGGTGCAATCTGTCCCGTATGCTCCTGGCACGGGCAGACCCAAGAGATTCCTCATTCGCATTTTCCAGCCTGCACCTGGGCCACAGAGTACAGTGGAAACCAGCACAGCCGGGGTGGGACAATTTGTTTCGAGAAAAGTGAACCAACGCAGAGACGAATAGCCAGAGAATGCTCAAAGTTCCCACAACGGTCTCGAAGTAGCATGTTAATTTGTCCTTTATATCCAGTACTTTACCATAAAAAAAAGTGGTGAGAATGTTGTGCCCTTAATTCCTATAGATACATATTCAAGGCGTACAAGACGGTAGGCTGCATAAGAAATCCTGTGGAAAACAAGGTTCCTGGTAAACCTGTAACTCTGGCACGCTGCTAACACAAACACATCAGCGCTCCTTCCTATAAATAGGCCAGTGAGTGCGATTTTTGTTTCAAAGCACCTCTTTCACCTTTACCAGCTGCAGGTCCTTCTGTCCATAACACATGATTTCCTACCCCAGGGCATTGCCCTGGACACATTTTTTTTTTAAAGTATGCTCTTGTGAAATATATCATTTTGAAATATTGAAATACTTTAATAAATTAAGTGCATATGCATGATTCCATATTGACATTGTTGTTATTTATCCACTCAGTAATACTTGCCCACATAAGTGAGTGTTTTCTCATTTCTGACCAAAATGATCCTAGTGATTTCTGACTGAATCGACAGCGCCAAACCCCATCGTTGAGATGTGTAAACCGAATCTGACTGCGACATCAAATATAAATTCGCTGAACCTGTAAGACCATGGTTACTGTAAGTTTCGCTTGAATGTTAAGTATGATGGGACCAGAGAAACAGCCTCGTGTGTGGAACCTGGTTAAACCACAGAAACGGGTAGCCTACTCTATCAAATATAATTCTACAGATTGATCAAAATAATTAAGTTTGTCATGAAGAGAAGCAGCGCAATCATCCTATAAGTTAGTAAAGGCTATTTAATGCCACTTGTCTAGCTGCGACGAATTGTGAATAAAACTTGGACAACAGCCTAGCAGCAATGCATTTTGTAGATATCAAGAGTTTCAAATGAGTGGAAATGGGGAACGAAGCGTCAACAACATGGATAATCAGA
Source organism: Aldrovandia affinis (assembly GCA_029706075.1). Lineage (NCBI taxonomy): Eukaryota > Metazoa > Chordata > Actinopteri > Notacanthiformes > Halosauridae > Aldrovandia > Aldrovandia affinis. The sequence goes on from JAINUG010000049.1 coordinate 3,857,023, forward strand.
TCGATGTCGGAAGAGCAGTTCTGTATTTTCTCTTAACACAGCGTCCATTGCGGAAGAGTGTGGTAAGGTTGCAGATAACACGAGTACTGGGGAAACTACTGCATAAAGTGAACAAATGACAGATGAAGTGAAAGTGTTTTGCTGAGAAAATACGTTTCTGTGCTTTCAATGCACGTACTTGTTCCGAACAACTGATTCTGCAAACGATGAAAATATAGTTCCAACGATGCCCAACGTTCACCCAGAATAATGTCAAAACTAGTTCAATGTCACCTGGTGTCCGAGGCTATTGCATTAAATTGTGTGTTAGCTACACCAATCCAAATCCAAAGCCGACGCAACTGAAGTGGGGAATCGCGCGTTGAAGCCTAACCGAGATGTTTCGCGTTGTGAGTGACAAGCGCTATCGCAATATCCAAAGAAATAGTACTGCTGTTAACGCTTATAGGGGGTTTCGTGATATGCAATCTTATATCCTTTTGGAGTCTCTGAAATCCATATACATTTAACCAGAAACCATCATTGCAAGAGAGTGTGCGATGGCTTGATTGAAATAACTATTGCATGTCCCACCTATTCAGGTGGCACTTCACTTTGGACTGACACCGTGCATTTGCTCGCTAGCTCTGTCACCGCCAGCTGGCAAGTAAACTCCAAAGATATCAAGCAAATACCTCACGCTTCGTTTGTTGAAGGATTTAATGACTACGTGTGCATTCTACAACGGTTAAGTCAGCGATTTGGAATTTAGTCAGAACACAACGTCTATTTTAGAGCATCTTAGAGGTAGCAATTAAGCAACACAGCAAACCTGTCTGACACAGGAGGCACCACAAAAGGTAGCCAACGCCGTACCACAGGGTTCTTCCTCGGCTCAATCAAATTCGTTGCATTACTGAAAACTGAAATACGCCACAATGTAACAAGATGTTACAAATCGTTGCAAACTAAATATGTCCGTTTTTGTTAACGTTGGAGAAATAACCCAACATTTTTTCCCACACAGCAATACCAACAAAATCCCTTCCACACGCCCCCCCATACCGTGTGGGTGAAATCTTACCTTTAGAATTGCTGAATGCGGTGTACCAAGAGAGCGATATGAATCCGCATAGACCGAACAATAAGACCGTTAGGAAGGTGCCATTTCGGAGCCTCATCTCCAGATCACCGGGATCATGTCCGAACCGAACGCGGCGTGTCGGCTGCAGGGTTCTTGTTAACGTTTCACCAGAGGGCTACGGCTCAGGGGGAGCAGTTTTTGTTATTGTGCGTCGGTCATGCACACACTCGCAGAGTCGAGGAGGGGAGGACAGAAAAGGGGGAAGGGTTTCACGGGCAGAGGCAGCCAGGAGCTCCTTAAAGAGAAAGAGGCTTGTATTGGACGCGAGTGGGCGTCTGAAACATGCGAGCCAAGAGCCCTCAGCTTCGTTTTCACACTCGACTCGTTTCACTGAACGGCGTTGGTTTGGCGTGCATATGTTGCGCCATCCGGCTGGACATTGGACGCATATAAACACCGGCCCGCAACACGAAGAATCAAATTCAAATTCAAATGGAGCTTTATTGCCATGACAAATTACGATTGTGTTGCCAACTGTATAATATAATATATAATATAGGCTATAATAGCATAATATACATTGTACAATCAATAACAATACAAACAATAAAGTAATATTAATAATGTACCGTACATATGTATAAACATATGTATAGCCTACATCATCACACACACACACACATTTTATTTTGTATTCGTCTACCCACTGTCCCTCATAATATGACAGGATGACACATTGTTTTGTATGTGTTGTATGAGGATGAACTCTGAAATCAACAGCCGACGGTTTCAGGAGTTTGTGCAACCTCTGACACTGAGGCGCAATGATGCATTTTTGAAAATAGTCCGTTAAAAATAGTCCGTGGAAGTATATAAAATGTTTTCAACGTAAAATAGAAAAAAACTCAAGGTACTCACAAAGCACAGGCCTATATACATCTATCAAATAAAACATCTATCAAATATATTTCACAGACAGTAAACAAGCACAGTAGCTAGAATATTCTTTATTGCCATGTTACACAAATGACAGAAATTACACACAAGGTCATTGGAATTAGTCTTTTCGCATATCTCTCCTAAGAGAGGTCCAAGCGCAGGGTCGGCCATAGTACGGCGCCCCTGGGGCAGTTAGGGGTTCAGTGCCTTGCTCAAGGACACTTCGGCACTGTACCAAAGCAATGCTTCCCATATTTTCCTACATTCGTTCAAGTAACCTGGCCCTGTGTTTCTTCATCTTGTCGTCTCGTCTCTCATTAGGTTTCTTGAAATGTTAGCCTATGTCACATCCCAAAATATGTGAGTGCATTTGAAATCATATGAAACATTATTAGTAGTAGTAATAGCATTATGCAGAAACATAATACTGATCCTACATGAATATACAATACATTGGTGCTATGAAAAATGCACTTCAACCGTACTAAACTTATACGTAACTCGAACGCATATGCTAGCATATAAGAGGAGGAAATGTAGATCTGTGAACTTTAAATAGTATAACATGAAAACACAAGCGGTTCATCAGACCATCACAGACTACTGACACTTGGCAAGTGAGTACCTTGGCTTTCTTTATGTTGAAAACGTTTGTGTTGAGATATCACATCTTTTTGAACTGTAGCGTAAATTAAAGGCGATGGTATTAATATGCGTATATCTTTCATTGAACTAGAAAAGCAATGGCTGAATATGCTTATGTTTATGTTATTAACAGTATTGTTTCAGTAACAGCAGAACGGACAACTGAGAATCTGCAGCATAAGTATTTTGTACTGTTATTTTAAAGCAATCCCTCTGCAACGACGTGGTTTGTCATTTGAAAAGTGGCCAGACAACAGCACAAACAACAGTGAACATAGATACATTTTTTTTACAGCAGGTAAGGATGACATCACATCGCTGGCAAATGTACAAATGTGTATAATACCGTTTATTGATCAGGTAATGTAATCATAGGACGTACGTTCACTGTGTGGCTGTGTGGAGTGAGGTCGCAGCATTTGTTGTATGCTGCGAATGCTGAGGTTGTGTGAGGGTCGGTATACAGTCACATTGGCATCAGGCCGAGATCTTGAACGCATCGATTAAAAAACCCTTTAACATTAACTATAATGTTGACGCTACAGAAAGTGATCCTTAGCATACTTACGGAGGATGTAGCTGGCGATTCATATCCACGTTACTACGTGTTGAGTTTGTATTCCCCAGCGTTAACTGAAATAAACGTGCAGTTTTAAAGTGACCATTGTTCTTTTAAACTTTCTTTACCAGGAAGCCATCCTTCCCAAATTAGCAAAGTTCTGTGGGTGGGGAGGGAAACAAGATAGCAGTAGATATTTAGCTAGCGAACTGTAAATGTTATGTGACTGCAAAGCTAGCTTGTGCGCTGTTGAGTTGTAAATGATACACCTGAAGTATAGCTAGTTAGATTACTAGTTAGCGAGGCAGCAATGTAGACATTAATGGGTGGTTAATGATGGAATATTTTCAACAGCGAGGTAGATATAGCCTACTTAACTCCCCCCAAATATTAGTAAAAATCCCCCATCTTCAGTTGACTCCCATACATGTTTTGCTTTGAAACTGCCTTCATTAATGTTTAAAAAAACGCTACATTTGGGACCTACATATTCACCAGTTTGACAACCCTGAGCTTTATATATATATATATATATATATTCCCCCCCCCCTTTGTGTCCTGCAATTGGCAACTATGAACAGATGGTGTTATTGATAGAAGTTCATCTGAACAAATGATGTTATTGGTTGAAGTAGATATTGACAAATAGGTCGAATTAACCATTTGGGGAAATTTTTGATGATGTAATCGACAGGAACATTCAGAAGAATCAGATGATCAGGAAGAAACACAAAGTAACCCAAGTTATATACGCCATATGCATACGCATACATTTTTCAGTATATGTGGTCCCAGTGGGGATTGAACCCACAACCTAAGCGTTGCCAACGCTGTGCTCTACCTACTGAGCCACACAGAACCATTCAAGTTCACAAAAAGTTCAAATTTATTTGTCATATGTTTAAAAACAGCCGTTATTAAACAATTAATGCTTATTCACAAGCAGCCATCTCGCATAAGTGACAGTGAAACATGAACATGGTAGCAGGAGTGAAACAATATAACATGTAGACAACACAACAACTTAACATTGCACCACATGCAACATCAGCATAGGGAGACACATAAGTAGACACAACACATTTCCATTACATTTCCATTTTAGGTGTTTAGCAGATACCCTTGTCCAGAGCGACTTACACAGTTTACATTTCTTTACATACAATCCATTTATACAGCTGGATATTTTACTGAAGCAATTCAGGTTAAGTACCTCGCTCAAGGGTATAATGGCAGTGCTCCACCTGGAAATCTAACCTGCAACCTTGAGTTACAAGCCCAGTTCCCTAACCATTACACTACACTGCCGCCCACAACACAGCACGTTGGGATGATTTAAAGTAGGCCTACCATAAGTGCAGATATTTCAATGGCCATTTAGTATGCAAACAGCCTGGGGGAAAAACTGACCTTGAACCTCGCGGTCCGAGTCTTGATACTGCGGCGCCACTTGCTTGATGGCAGGGGTAAGAACAGTCCATGTGCTGGGTGAGTTGGGTCTTTGAGGGCTTTGCTACTACAGCGGCTGATGTAAATACTCTTAATGGATGAGAATTTTGGGTAAGTTTGGGGCGTGTGAAGTTGTATTTTTTATTCTGCATGTTTAGATCAGAGGGTAGAGAAGTTAATGTTTGTAAGGACAGAGAGCCGGTGGCCATAGTCGTTATTTCTGTGGGAGACCCTGAAAAGTGCCAAATTCTCAGTGCTGTATCGGTGGGGGTACAAGTATGTTTCATTGCCGTCGAGCAGAGGTTCCCAAACTGAAAATGAAGAGTTCAGTGACAGAGAAAATGGCAAGGAGACAAACCTGCATTGTGTTCAAATAAGTTTAAGGTAAAACAAAATCTCAAACTTCAACACGTTTTCAACAACCTTAATTGATCAAGAAAAGCCAGCATACACAGTGGGTCCCCGGGACCGAGTTTGTGAACCACTGCACAGCGGTGTCACATCCTATCCGAGAAGGGGGCACTGGCTTTTGTCCCAGCCCAGCACTGAAACACCTGCTTCAACTAATCAAGGTCTTGATTGAAATTGACCATGATTTAATTGATTAGTTGAATCAGGTGTTTTAGTTCTGAACTAGAACAAAATCCTGCACCTGTGCTGTCCCTCCTTGCATAATATTGGACATCCACTTCAGTAGAGCTTTAAAATCAACTGTCTTGTCACGGTCCTCTACTTAGATTAACAGCAGCCAAGCCATAAACATATTTGTTGTGGTCATAATAATAATAATAGAAAATACAGTGTAATTCATCATATTGCCAAGATGATCTCCCACAAAATTTAGCCTACACCTCAAAAGCATAACCTTTTATTTATGTACTTGTTTTCCCAATTTATAGCTCACCAGCCACCACTGCTGTAAAAATGTACCAACAAAAACATTCTGTGTGAACCTATGGCTGTGTGAAAATCCTTTCAGTTTGGCTGCATAAAAAAATAGGTATTTCTTTATACAATTTGATAAATGTTTGCCATAATTGGCAATGCTAATTACCAATATGTTTCTGCTATGAAAGACATTATAAAATCTGATTTTGAAAGAGGTAAAATCGTTGGTGCCAAGGCATGTTAGGGATTCGGACACAGTTGTGTGTGTCAGGAACAGAAACAGCAACATTATTAACTGTGTCAAGGGGAACAGTGTTGGAAATCATGGTGACATACGCCAAACAAGGAAAGCTGCATCAGGAAAGAGGAACAGTGATCGCAACTTCTTCTTTAGACTAGGAAATGACACACCTAGATGGGCTGAACAGCCTGTTCTCCTCATTATGTATTATGTTCTTAAGCTGAAGCTCTCCGATAGGGAGAGATAGATGGACATTTAACAGAATAGTTGCTATAAACCACAAAACAGCCTCAAAAATGACCACAGAACTGAATCTACACCTCCATGACCCAGTCACAACAAAAACTATGTTGTGAGCTTCACAAAGCTGGTATTTATGGTAGGTCTGCCATTCAGAAACTGCTTGTAACCAAGGCCAGTGTGCAACAATGCATAACCTGGTGTAATGAGTACAAAACCTGGACGTCTGAGCAGTGGAAGAAAGTAATATGGTCTTCTTTTACTCTTTTCCCTACATCTGGACAGGTTTATGTTTGCAGAAAGCCAAAGGAAGCCTTCCACTCACATTGCTTGTTCCTAACTCTTAAACTTAGTGGTGGATCCATTATGGGCAACCATCTCGTGGAAGTGGCTGGATCCAATTATTACACTACATGGTAAAATTATGGTCACGGAATACATTACATTTACATTTTTGCATTTAGCAGACGCTCTTATCCAGAGCAACTTATAAGATGTACATTAATATATGGCAAGATCAATCATAGTCCGTGCAAGAGATCAGTGTAGTAATACAGTAATAGACAATATTTGGCAGTTGCATACTGTACCTGTAACACAAGGAAGGAAAAGTTCTGGGTTTTTGACAGTCATCAACATAGATACATATTACAAAATTCAGTATTAAACATGAAAGCAGTGGTGATGACAATTAGTACAAATGTACAGAGTCAGTGGTAGTGGAGTCTGAAGAGGTGGGGTTTGAGTCTCTTGCAGAAGATAGCCAGTGATTCCATGGTCCTGACTGTTCCACCACCGAGGGGTCAGGACAGAGAAGAGGCGAGACCACGAGGAGTGGTTGCCAGGGGCCTGGAGGGATGGGACAGTCAGTTTGCCAGAGGACGTGGAGGGGTCTGGCTGGGGTGTCGGGTGTGATGAGTGTCTGGAGGTAGGAGGGAGCAGTTCCTCTAGCAGCTTGAGAAACCAGCACCAGTGACTTACATTTGATGCGTGCTGTGATAGGGAGCCAGTGCAGAGAGGTGAGTAGAGGGGTGACATGCATGAACTCAGCATTCTGGACCAGTTGCAGTGACTTGATGGCACAGGCCAGTAGGCCTGCCAGCAAGGAATTGCAGTAGTCCAGACGTGAGATCACCAGAGCCTGGACCAGGAGTTGTGTGGCCTCTTGGATGAGGAACGGTCAGATCCTCTGGATGTTATGGAGGGAGAATCGGCAGGTCCGGGTGATTGTTGCGATGTGGCCCGAGAAGCACAGCTGGTCATCCAGGAAGCAGGATTAGTGGGTTAGCGAGCTAACTTTGGGTTTAAGGCTGAGTTTTCGATCTCACGACTGTGGCTCACTTTTAACCGGGTTGTATCGCCACGGTAACTTATGCTACGAACCTAACCTGCTCCGGAGCAGGTTAAATTCAGGCTAACGGATCAAATCCTATAATAATCCCGCCCCCTCACCAATCAGCTCTCTGGAAAATGGCCTCACCAATCCTAGATAATTGCTTAATCGTTTTTTAAAATATATATCAGAGATACAGATTCTCCGCGGAGGGAATATTGTATATTTGCAAGCTTCTGGAGCCGCATATTACAAATACCACTCGTTGGAGCCATGCGATCACTGTGCAGCAGTAAATATTGCCCTACGTTTTCTAGCCACCGGTACATATACAGTACGTATTCCGTTGGTGATGCGGAGAACCTGAGCAAACATAGTTTATATAGCTAGTTGTATGTATATAGCTAGTTATCAATAATTAATAAAATGTAGGCCTACTGTTGCATATTAAGTGCGGTGTAATTTTCTCATGATTCCTAAGTGATTGGTGCAATAGATCGCACTCCCAATTCCCGTCACCGCAGCCCTGGGTGAGCCACAGCCGTGAGACCGAAACCCCAAGCACAAAGCACAAAGCTAGCTCGTATTACCCACCCATCCTGCTTCGTGAAACCATGCTCTGGATCTGTTCATGTTAGCTTTCTCCTATAGAGCTCCTTTACTGTGGAACAGTCTACCCATCTCTGTGAAGGAGTCAGACACGGTCTCAATTTTCAAGTCTAGGTTAAAAACACATCTCTTTAGTCTCTCTTATAGTCATTAGGTGCAGATGTGGAGGGGGCGTAGCAATAGAGCCTTCTGGTGCAATGAGCTATCCTTACTGTCACCAATCATAAGTGATGATCCGCCCCTATCAGGACTGCTGATGATGTGGTGGGATGGTCTCTGAGTGCCCTCATGGCTGCGTGCTCCCTGTGCCACTCACCTAATTAGTTATGCTGCCCTAGATTACTTCTGCTGGTGCAAAAGTGTTATCACTACTCTTCCCCTGATCCGGTGTGATATTTATCATAGTCATAATTGCACCTTTCCTCTTTTCTCCCGGCTTCGTGGCACCTGCCCGAGCTCACCTGCCCCAGAGTCAACCCCCCACCCCTGCCATGTGTTAGCCGGATGCCGCTGGCCCAGACCCTAGCTGCTGGTTCCATCCCCTGCCCTGCCCTGGTATCTGGAGGGATGAGGTCCACCCCACTCCTACACTTAAAATGCCCTTCCAGTGGTCTGTTAAGCCACATGAGCCTCAAGGACTATTTGTGTTGTTTTTCTCTGTATCCCACAATTTTCCAGGAGTTCATCTCGACCGCCTTTTAAGGGGTCAGGGAATAATTTTCCAGTCTCCCACATTGGCTCCAATGGTTTTCTGGTTTTTTGATTCCCTCTGGAAAATGCCAATTGTGAAGCGCTGTGTGACAACCTATTTGTAAATGGCGCTATACAAAAATAAAGATTGATTGATTGGTTGTGTTACAAACACCGCCTTTTGTGTGCACATGCTCATAGCTCGGTCGGAAAACCCAAGGTTAACAGACCAGGTTGATAACCACCGTCGTGAGACCGGTTAGCCGTAATTGCCTTTGTTAGGCTGTGTAGCCAGCTAACGCAAAGATACCCTGACTATGTTGAACTTCCTTCATGAGACAGGCCCCAGGTGCACCCTATGGTACAAACAGTGTTTCCTCTACTATTCCAACACGATAATCAAGAGTGGTTTCATGAACACCAGGATGAAGTCAGATACCTTCCATGACCTCCCAGATCACCAGCTCTAAACATTGTTGAACCTTCGTGGTTTAATTCCTGAATGTAGAGTAGATTTCCTTAATCTCTCAAAGAACTGGAGGTTTCCTTCTTCAAGAAGCAAGGGGAAATGCCGATTTTCGAACACAAAGACGAGGTGTATTATAGACTAAAATGTATGAAAGCCTAAAATGTCTGATTGCGGCCATTTACAGACACGATCAGCGTGCTAGTTATACAACAAAGGCGGCAACAAGTTACCAGATAAAAAAGAAAATATATGGAATACATCTGCAAGCAATGGGGGTTATGCGGAACGGACTTCCGTGTTTTGCTAAACGTGGCGGGCCATTTCCGGTAGACGAGATAATGGCGTTGTTCTATACAAGATGTTTACAGGACAAGGGGTTTAAGCTATATGCTTCCTCCTATATCCATGATTATGAGTGTACTAATGACATTTTTTTAAGTACATGCTGTCTATTACCTAGCGTTAGCGTTAGCACTAACGACATTTTTAAAAAGTAGCCTACCTGTGCCTGCAGTCTAATACTTATCGTTAGTGTTAGCTAGCTAGTACTAACGACATTTTTTAAAAGTAGCCTACCTGTGCCTGCTATCTAATACTTATCGTTAGTGTTAGCTAGCTAGTACTAACGACATTTTTTAAAAGTAGCCTACCTGTGCCTGCTGTCTAATACTTATCGTTAGCTGGTCGGTTGCTCAATAACAGTTACCTATGTAGATCTTTTCACCAGTGTCAAACAGAGACAGGATGACTGCCGATGTTCGCACCAGGGCAGCCTGTTACAGGTCTATACAAAAGAGCGAGAAGCCCCACAGCCTGAGAGTAGCGATGGTTCGCATAAGGTTGATCTGTTCGCGTTCACCATCAGTTCCAGTTCAAGGATGGTAACGCTATGTCAAACTTCTCAAGGTATAAAGGCTAATCTGGCAATACGACCAGGACCCTCTTGACTATCTAATCGTCATGATTAAAAGGCACGATTTATACCAGCATTCCCATTTTGAGAAGTTTGATAAAGGCATCAGTCCAAAATAACAGCTGTTCAAGTTCAGTGTTGTTGGTTCGGTCTAATACATTTCAGCTGAAAAACGAGTATAGGCAAGGTTATTGGGGTAACGGTATTATAGTTTCTTGTAAATCATTGATTATCTAGTGGCATAATAGTATGTTATTCATCAGGTCTCTCAAAATAAAATTGATCATTATAAGGTACAGTATTAACAACCCGTGCTATTGTTTTATTTAATTATCACATTGACCTTGTTGACTGGCGGAAGTGAGCCAGCACGTCTTCCGGTTTGGTCACGTGATGCTCGACATATACCCTATTACAAGGCCGTAACCATGGAGTCAACATTGGGGGGGACCAAATCAATTTATTTATATTTTTTATATCAGCTAGGCTATATATTGGGGGGGACATTTTGAGCATATCTGAATATTGGGGGGGATGTGTCCCCCCCAATATATATGGTAATTTCGGCCTTGCCCTATTACATTCTATGAAAGTAAAACTAACAGCTGTAGGCTACATGTAAATCAGCAGTCATTGGGGACTACGATTCTTTATCATCATCTTCATGTGATGAAGCAAGATTGTATTTGTAACATAGAAACCAGTAGCCTACCAAAAACGTAAATAAAAAATAAATGGTTTTCAAACTCGTTCATGAGGCAGACCCCATGTATAGGCTGGTTCTGGTCCCAGTCAATCTCTTGATCAATTAATGTTGTTGAAAATATGCGTTGAATAATTTTCTTAAACTTATTTAAATACAATGCAGGTTTTGCTCATTGCCGTTTGCTACGTCTTTGAACCGCACAAATGGTTTTGTTTCAGCGAACAGGTTCTAGACACCATGAGCATTTGGGACACGGCTGATTTCAGTTGTCAGTCTGTAATTGCATCAATTAAAACACGTAGGCTAGCATTAGTTGTCTGAGAACTCATCCGGCCTTCATTCTTCATTCATGGCATGTACTTCTGACATAATGTATCATTGCGAGGGTAAAGCGTTCTTAATTAGACATACATTATCTAATAAAAAAACAATTAACAGCTCTTTACAATTCAGGAGTTGCATTTATGGTTAAAACAAATTTAGACATTGACACATTGAATTGAATTCATTAGAGCTTCTCAAACTATAAAGCTGCTTGTAAAACTGTTACAATACACTGCCTGGCCCAAAAAAAAGTCACCACCTGGATTTAACTAAGCAAATAGGTAAGAGCCTTCCATTGGATAATTACTGCAGTGATTAATATGTTTTAGCTGGCAACAAGTTATTTAACCCTAACTGATGCAGTGAATAGCTTCTCATTTCTTAAACAACCATGTCGGAAGACATCCTGTGGTCGTGGAAAAGATGTTAATCTGTTTCAGAAGGGTCAAATTATTGCCCTGCATCAAGCAAAGAAAACAACCAAGGAGATTGCTGAAACTACTAAAATTGGGTTAAGAACTGTCCAACGCATTATTAAAACCTGGAAGGATAGTGGTGAACCACCATCTTCGAGGAAGAAATGTGGTCGGAAAAAAAATCTTGAATGATCGTGATCGGCGATCACTTAAACGTTTGGTGAAATCATATTGTAAAAAATCAACAGTAGAACTCACGGCTATGTTTAATAGTGAAAGTAAGAGAATTTCCACACGCACAATGCGAAGGGAACTCAAGGGATTGGGACTAAACAGCTGTGTAGCCTTAAGTAAACCACTTGTCAGTGAGGCTAATCAGAAGAAAAAAAATGCTTCAATTTGCTAGGGAGCATAAAGATTGGACTCTGGAGCAATGGAAGAAGGTCATGTGGTCTGATGAGTCCAGATTTACCCTGTTCCAGAGTGATGAGCGCATCAGGGTAAGAAGAGAGGCGGATGAAGTGATGCACCCATCATGCCTCGTGCCTACCGTACAAGCCTGTGGGCTCAGTGTTATGATCTGGGGTTGCTGCAGTTGGTCAGGTCTAGGTTCAGCAACGTTATGTGCCCAAAGAATGAGGTCAGCTGACTACCTGAATACCCGAATGACCAGGTTTTTCCATCAATGCATTTTTTCTTCCCTGATGGCACGGGTATATTCCAAGATGACAATGCCACGATTCATCGGGCTCAAATTGTGAAAGAGTGGTTCAGGGAGCATGAGACATCATTTTCACACATGGATTGGCCACCACAGAATCCAGACCTTAACCCCATTGAGAATCTTTGTGATGTGCTGGAGAAGACTTTGCACAGCGGTCCGACTCTCCCATCATCAATACAAGATTTTGGCAAAAAATTAATGCAACTCTGGACGGAAATAAATGTCGTGACATTGCAGAAGCTTATCGAAATGATACCACGGCGAATGCGTGCCGTAATGCGTCAAAGCTAAATGCGGTCCAACGAAATATTAGTGTCTGACTTTTTTTTGGACGGGCAGTGTATGATCTGATTCTGCGATTATCACGCTTCGACAAGGCTGTCAGTCTGGTAACCGGATACCTCGATTCTATCGGGGGGTGAACTGAACACCAGCGCCCCCAAGAGGATTACGCGAGAGAAAATTGTGGGAGGCAACTTCCATTGATGGTATCAGATAGACAGAACCCGATACGTCTCTCTCGGACCTTGGGTGACTGGCTAAATCTGAATTATTAAACAGTACATGTGACACTTTAACATGATCCCATTTGAAGCCAGGATGGTGACAGATATAGACCAGCTATCCGAGGTATTTCTCAGAACCTCTTGTTCAAAGTAAAACGGCGTATTCCATCAGATCGTATCATATCAGTTTGATAACTAAATTATAGATATTCGAAAATATGCACCGGGACATTTATTCACCATGAAAGGTTATCTGTGAGGGTTAATAAGAAAGACATGGAGACTTGAAAATATGGTTTATGGAGTGACAATACCATCTAGCGGCGAAAAGAAAGGAAAATAATCGCGTACAACTAGCAACATTGCACGTTTCATTTAAAAGGTAAAATGCATTGCTGACTTAACCGTCCATAGTAAATTATGTTTTAAAAAATTATAATTAAAATATTTCTTTAAATAGCCTGGTTTCTAAAGGCATATGTCTGATGAAAAAGATGCATCTAAAATGACTGTCATCCGATTCATTATTTTTTCATGTCCTCCTTTTACCAGGCCTAAAAAGGACCCTTGGATTACCAGGCTTATTAGATGCTAAAATTGATATTTAATACAACAATATTGTCATACAACATTGTAACCTAATATAGGACATGCCAGTGTTTAGTTTGTGGTGGCATGGCCATGCTTAAGCCAATACATTTATAGGAGTAATACGTTGATACAATTGTTGTTATACTGTAGTATAAATAATACAATTGTGTAAAGGGGACATATTACCCCACTATTGGGGGAAAAGGCATGTTTTTAACATTTATTACAAATATAAATAAGTCTATGAAATAACAATTCATTGTAACTTGTAATACTGTTTAGAAAAGTGATGGAAATAAAAAGATAAATAAATAGCTAAATAATCCTTTACACAAGATTTTTCTTCCAAGCCCCGGGGGCGTTTTGCCCCAAACACAGTCACATCAAAAATGATTCTCTTATTACAAAGCTATTAGGATTTTTTTTCTCTGAACAAGTGGATTATTTCTCCTAACACCTTCCAAATGACATATCAAAAATAATTTCAGGAGACTAATTTAATTACATCATGTATCCAACGTTTTTAGGGTGACAAAAAATGCCATCAACTTACCTCAAAATCGTTTTGGTGGAATAATTTGACCAGCTGAGGGAGTCAGTAAAACATTTGCACTGAGCAAGAACCTGAACACTACCCAAAAAATAATTATCACATTTATTCACATCCCTGCATTCAACAGGTTGTGCTACCATTGTTAATGACAAGAGAAGTCTTTCTTGTGGTGTTTTAAGGTTGTATTGCTTCACCTGGTACTAGACCAGGGAGAACTAGAGAATTGCGGAACAGCAATTTTTGACATGATCCTCAGGAGTATCCCCAATGTTTTAGTTTTTTTCACTACACTGTTTTTTCTTTCCAAAACATTTTTTCTCACGTCTTGATACAATTTTCTTGCATCATCTTCCCGTCAATGGCGTAATCACCCCAGTAACGCTGACCTCACTGATGATGGATGCTACAGTGGAAACCTCAGCCATCTTCATCACCAAACTCAGTGCAGGTTAGCGACCCTTTGCTTGATATTTTCATACTGCTTTCTGATTTAGGAGATACCAATGAATGCTGGTATTGCAAGACTCACTCATTGTATAACCTCCTGTTACAGTATATCTCATAGTGAGCCAGGTTGTAGAAGCATCTATGAAGTTTCAGATGTTTCTATTAACCTCTAGATAAAGGAAATGATTACATTGACAACAGTGGTTGTATTTTGAGATCATTGGAGTAACTATACTGCATCTGCATGATGATATGTCAATAAACCTCCTTTGGTGATTTATTTTATGATGTGACGTGTCCCCTGAGATCATGTCGGAACATTTCCTTGTGACTGAATGATGTCAGTGGAAGGAGAATGAACCTCTCAGTCCATATGTTTCAAAGGGTTACATCAGTCTGCTTACCACATAGTTCATTTGACATAATGTTTTACATTTACATTTTAGGCATTTAGCAGACGCTCTTATCCAGAGTGACTTACACAATTGACATTTCTTTACATACAATCCATTTATACAGCTGGATATTTTTTACTGAAGCAATTCAGGTTAAGTACCTTGCTTAAGTGTACAATGGCAGTGGCCCAATCTGGGAATTGAACCGGCAAACTGCGTTAGGCCTATATATTTTTGGCTAAGAAAACAAAGCCATAAATTAGTCTCTTTAATCAACAGGTTACACTAAGCCATAAGTGTAACTCCTTGTGGTCATATATCACTGGTCATGTGCCCCTAACTACGTAATTAGTTGTACTGTAAAACACCAATGTAGTGGAATAAGTATTGCGTTAAAGCCGTAGCCTATTGGTAACCACTTGACGACCAATTTTATGCCTGTTGAAATAGTTCGATGAACTGCAAATCTGTTTGTTTCGCTTCTTGGACACAATTATATGTTGCTCTCAGAGAAAGTTTATTTTTTCTTATTTAATTTCCTTGACTACATCGATCTTACAGGCGACATGGTTTCGAGCAAATATATATATTTCCCCTGAGGTATGAAAGACCCTAAACATCCTTGTTCCCTTCAAATACTATATGCTAAATTTGGTTACACATCTAGTATCAAAATTGATCTTGTACACCTAAATGAAATTAAAATGATAGGTAGTTATATTCACGCCGATAATGTATGCCTCAGCTAAATACTTCACCGAGAGTAATTTCCACAGAACCCAAGAATGCAACTGTTTACTAAATGGAATGACATATAACCCGTCGGTCTTAAGTACACTCCTTCCATTTCTTAAAATGAGGCGCATGATGATGACGTACGACATAGATTTACGTGCTTTTTACACGGACTATCATAGTTTTCCCACCACTATTCGAGATTTGTATTACAGTAATTATCCCGAGTAAATAGTTTATTATCTTGAAATATATTAAATTGTGCAGTTGTAATCGTATTTGATCTTGTTTATACGGGTGAGTAATTTAATCACAAATATTCGCTTCTACAATAGCCTACTGTGACAATAGTTACTTGTATCTGGTGTGGGCTATATTCAAAATGGGACATCAGAAAACACTGCACATAATACATTTAGGTACTGTTGGAAAACAATTGAATACGCAACTGTTTGCACAACTTACACGTCTGACTCACATTTGCAGAACTCTCTAGTCTCTGCTAGTCTCTGCTAGTCTCTTTAGAACTCTCTAGCGTTCTGGTCTCTTCGAGAGAAATCGAAACACGAGACCGAAAATGATGTCAACCGGAAAAAAATGAAAGCAAACACATGACTGGAGTGACTCACTATCAGGTGACGGAGCGCCACCCAGCGCTAGCGCGAAACGCCGTACGCACTGAACACGTCGCGACATAACACAACATTGACGTATTCTTGCAAAGGGTAAAGGGGTACGGCTCTTTAAATTGACGTTGTGAATAGCCATTTTTACATTAAGTGATTTACTGTATATTAACTCTATACATCCAACTTGGATCTGTAATGTTGACAAATAATATGCTATTATTCATACTTGGCTTTGAAATATACTTTCCATTTAAACTGCATCCTCTTTTGTATGGCGTAGTTTAAATTGTTCCTAACCTCCAGAATTCAGAACTACGGGTAACTGTTTTTAGATAAACCGAAATTGTCATCATGATGTACAGATACCAAGCATAATAAATGTCATTCATGCATGAATGTTTTGTTTCTTTCCTATGAAATGTAAAACTGGCTCATGGTTGTCATCAAATATCGCACATTCCACACAGTAAAGGGACTCTGTGGTAAACTAGTATCCTGGCTAAATAACAAAACTAGCCCTCTCAATCTGGCCATTTAATCATCCCCGAGTATATCTGGCTAAATGAATACATCCCTCTCAACCTCAGTTTATTTGTGGTGAGTGTTCGGGTAAAAACAAAAAAAAAGAGTTGTCACGCATTACCCAGGTGCAGCTACCCATTGGTGCTGCTTCAAGTGAGATATCCCCTTCTCCTGTGAAGGATTATGAAATCCATGAA
Organism: Aldrovandia affinis; assembly: GCA_029706075.1. NCBI lineage: Eukaryota > Metazoa > Chordata > Actinopteri > Notacanthiformes > Halosauridae > Aldrovandia > Aldrovandia affinis. The sequence goes on from JAINUG010000049.1 coordinate 3,873,806, forward strand.
ATGACCATCCAAGACCTGGCAAGACCATACAGTGGAACACAGCTGGCTGATGAAAGGCCACAGGTCGCAATATGCCACCAGGGCCAAGAAATCGTCATGATCCATCTTCATTATTACCACGTTTCCTCTGCCAGTTCCTTTGCAACAGGAATCCATTGGACTGAACAGCGATTTCCTGTGCTAATAAACTCTCCTGGTAAAATGTCTCTCCTTGATTTCTTCCCCATTGTCCACTCTGACAAAAGCAGGGGACCCCAAAGCTTGTGGACATTGTCCCTCAGCCACACAGCCTGCCTCTAAGTTATGCATTGGTCAACAACAGATTTCATTTCCATACAGTGAATTTGTGGACCCTATACATTCACTGTAATGTTGGGACATCACTGTAAGCGTAAAGATATTTGAAATGTACTGAAACTAACAGGGGAAGCTCTGCTGCAGGTTTTGAACCACGGCCCTCGCTGGGCCATTCAGCACATCAAGTAATGTGATGGGCTAAAGACCCAGGACCCCAGCCAAAGGGGACCAATCATTACTCTTACTGCTTTACTAGGTGTCACGTCACGTTCTACAGCAGATGTTCATGGGCCTAACTCACATCTCTAAACTCCGCTACACTCAGATGGCTCGTTCTGAAAGATTTTCAGTTAAAAACCGAAAGGGCCTAAAATAATAAGACAAGTGGGTGTAACAGAGTTGGTTCTGCCCACAGTGAGTTTCGAACCGAGGATCTCGACACGACAAGAGAGCGATTTAGCCCGCTGAGCTAAAGACTCAAGTCCCTAACTCAGGGAACTAATCACACTCTTACCGCATCATTCTGTAGCGGATGCTCAAGTACCAGAGCTCATCCGCTACATGGCCAAGGGGTTTGTGACAACCTTTCAGATTTTGTCCCGTTCAAAGCCCTAGTCCTCAACTATGAGAAACAAATAGTCTGAACTAAGTCAAATCAGTGTGTTGGTACGCTTGTTCATTTTATGGCTGTGATATTGAAGTGCTATTTCCAGTTGTTCCCCACAGACCCAGTAGATCCACATCAGTAAATGTTCCCAACATTGAGACAGATACATTCAAAAATCCCAGAGCAATTCTCTATAAATCTCCCTGACAGAGGCAGGGGTCTGGCACTCTGGAATGATATTCTGAGTGACAGTCACCTCGTACCACTCAAGAAAGGGGGCAGCCTCATCTAACCAACTTAGAGTCAGTATACTGACATTGCATTCTGAGTGCAACACTACCAGTCTTCAGCACCACAAACCCGTGTGTAAAGATTATAAATATATTAAGGGTTTTGCAACTCTTATGTTTTCATTTAAGAGATAAAAATGAATATTTGATTAGTTCGCTCTCAATGAAAATCTGCCATATTAAGATTTCTTTTTTTAAAGTCTATTTATGGTGCAAAACACAATGATATTACTCGGGGGATTTCCCGTCGAGAAATTGCCTTGTCATTCCTCGCCCTTCAACCCTGGTTTGTTGGCTCCTGTTGGCTCCTCCCGTTGTGTACAGTACCTCGCCGTTCTAGCAATAACAAGAAGGGACTGGGTGGGTGGAAGTTTTTAGACGACGGACTTCCCCCTTCTGGTTACGTCTTGATTGGTCGGTGTGCAGTATAAAAATTGTAGGCAGCGTCACAGAGTACATGCGGAACCACAGCAAGACGAGCCACATACGAGGGACAAGCTTAGCTGATCGGAAGTGTAACCAGTGCTAGCAATTTCGAGCTGCGCAACAGACAGATTCACAGCAGATCCGAAAAGCGTACGGTCCGGAGAAAAATAAGCGAATCATGTCCATGACAGTGAAAGCCTATCTCCTCGGCAAGGAGGACGTGCAGAAGGAGATCCGTCGCTTTGCGATAGATCAAGATGTGACGAGCAGTTTCGAGTACCTGAACCGGAAGGTGGCCGACGTCTTCCAAAGCCTTCGCAACGCAACATTCCAGATGTACTACAAAGGTAAACAAGCGCGACGTCATTGTCTGGTCTCTAAATTATAACTTGAGTGGCTGAATTTTAGACTTCTATGTGTCGGTTAAAATATCGTGAATAACTATGCGGCCTCGTTTAGCCGACTTTGTACGTGCGGCAGTGTTTTCGTGCTTAGTGCTGCATAGCTACCAAGGTTGAATATTTCCATCCCGTACCCATCCTAGAAGTTCGGCGTCACACCGAGTTTCTCCTACTGGGAAACGCTAATTAATTCACAAAGTTGCTTGTAACCATGCCAAGTTAAGAATGTTCTCCCTTATCAGTGGCGAAAGGACTAAACAACCGTCGCACGCAATTTGACAGTGTTTCGGTTATTTGTTTTGGGCGATGTTGACACACTGCAGTTATGTCATAACATTGACATATTACAAATGTTTGCGACCCAAGACATCGAAGATTTTTAAATGTATTGAGAAATTCATAGTTCGGATGATTATTTTAATCTCAAGTCACATGACCAAACAAATACAGGATTTGTTTATTGGCCAACGCCAGGAGTCAGTGAGCCGTAGACAGGAACATCAGATCACGTGTTGCAGTCGTGAGACAACGCCCCAGATACCGATCCTAATGTAAATAATGAATGAACAGAGTTCTGTAGCGTAATCCTTCACTGATTCGTCTGTGTGTCGAGCAGATGAGGACGGGGACATGATCGCCTTCTCCTCCGATGACGAGTTGATCATGGGACTCTCTTGCGTGAAGGATGACACTTTGCGCATCTTCATCAAAGGTGAGTTTATCTCGCACACCTTAAACAAGCTTACACCCCCCATCCATACACCTAGATAACCTTACTGACTATTGTTGCTCCTACATTTGCTGATGCCTACGAGTTATTGTGAAAGAACTGGTTTGTTTACTAATTGACAGCATATGTTATGGTAAAGCAGATGGGTATGATCTGACATGCCACCTCCAGTGTGGTTTTTGGCTCTTGAAAATATATACTTTCATAACTAGAACAAGGGAACGCCACAGTCCACTGAATCTGTGCAGTGTGTGCGTCTCGTGTTTGTGTGTGTGTGTTATGTATGTGCGTATTCTCATGCGTGTGTATTTTGTGTTCTCATGTGCGTGCGTGCATCTCCCTCCCCCTCTCTCCAGAGAAAAAGGAGCACAAACGTGACCTCCGCCCACCAGGATTCCAGGGCCCCACCCCCTTCCCGTTCCCTGCATCTCCCGGAGGTCCCCACATGCCGCCACCCCCACCCCATGCCATGGTGCACCCCAACGTGACGTGCGACGGGTGCGAGGGCAGTGTGGCTGGCACACGGTTTAAGTGCACCGTCTGCCCCGACTACGACCTGTGCTCCTCCTGCCAGGCCAAGGGCCTGCACAAGGAGCACGCCCTGATGCCATTCTGGCCCCCCCTCAGCAACATGTTTGAGGTGAGCTCCCCCTCTCCTTACCGTACTCAAGTCACCATGGAAACTCGGTGATGGTCTGTCTGTCTGTGCTGTACACAAGTCACCAAGCTGATTGCAGGGTGTGCCCCTCCATGTCTCATTCACCATCAGTCACTGAACATTAGGCTATATTTACGGCGCGATAGCATCTGCACTGTTACAGATCTACTGTGAGGGATGTGAACAAGCAGTCAGGAGCATGTTTTTCCAGTTTGAAATATTTCTGCAATGTGCATTTTTGAAGGTATTGAGTAAATCACTTCTCTCCAACAGTGCTTCTACCTGTGTTTCCATCTGACTCTTTTATTGAGTTTAGGTGGTTCTGTTTGTGCATATCTCTGGTTCCGTTACTGGGTTTAGGCGGTTTCTGATTGGGTCTATGGTTTTGGTTACTGGGTTTAGGCGGTTTCTGATTGGGTCTATGGTTCTGGTTGTGTTAGCAGTGGTTTCCTCGTGGGAAATGGTTTCGGAAGATGAGACACGGCATGGGACACTGCGCGTGGGCTGGAGCTCAGAACCAGAACCAGACCCAGCCTCAGCCAGGCCCGTCTGGAACACATTCTGCCTCTAATGCCAGCCCACCTGCCCCAGAGAATTCCCAGACCCAGTCCGGTGAGTGCATCCACCCCTGTCCCCCCTCCTACAGTATTCTCCTAATCAGTGCAACAGGGAGGACCAATCTACAGACATCAATGGTTTCTGCATTTTTAAAAATTGAATGTGATTAAACTGCCACATGACTACACCACAAAAGCAAGAACAACCGGTGTAGCAGGAACACGCTTTGCGATCAAAGGACATAGGCTGAAATGCATTTACATTGACATTTTAAGCATTTAGCAGATGCTCTTATGCAGAGCGACTTACAAGATGTGCATTAATACATGGTAAGAACAGTCAGTTCACGCAAGAGATCAGTGCAGTAATAGAGTGATAGACATGCTGTGTTGTGATAAATGCTTTATCACAACACAGTAAAAAAACAAAAGTTTTATGACATGGCCATCTCACTCGGATGTATAAATTCTCACGAAAAGGCCCATGGAAAAACACCCTGTGGAACAACCTTAGTGATTTAACTCGTTAACAAAATTGTACGAAGTACGAACAAATATGCCATCCCCTCCTCCCCCTTAACCGAAGAACTTGTTTGTTCAGAACGTTTTGTTTTGTTCGGCTGACATTGTCCTCCGCCCCACCCATAGACGGAGCTGCCTCCACCGAGGCCAACGTGGAGTACCTGAAAAACATTGGGGAGGGTGTGGCTGCCCTGCTGAGCCCCCTGGGTAGGTTTTAAAATGCCTCTATTTAGCCACCGTGTGAACAGTGACTCATGCAGATGTGTATGAGTGACGGGCTGCTTGTCTGCAGGCATCGACGTGGACATCGATGTGGAGCACGAAGGGAAGCGGACTAAAGTCGCCCCCCCGACCCCACCCGCTTCCGGAGGGCCCCCCAGTACCCAGTCTGAGGGCAGCCCAGGGGACGCGAGGGGGGGGACAGAGGGACCGGAAGAGGGGGTCACAGACACACAGAGCAGTTTGAGGAGCAACGCCAGTAAGACAAAGGTACGCACGTTGGCTAATGCCGTCTAATCTAATCGGCTGTTACTCGGTCTCCAGACACACGCTACAATCAGTTGCACTTTGGACTGTTTTCCTGACATGCCCAGAACACTCGCTGTGTAGCGCCAGGTGAACTCACCAGTAAGGTCATTTTCCTAGCTATTTTACCAGTTTGTTTGTTTTTTTACCCACTGTGTTCCAACCCTGTGGCTTTGGTTTCGTTTCTGTCACCTTGTGAAGCTTTATTGCATAACATTCATTTTTAAGTGATTTACTAAAGAACTGGATTAAAAAATTCACTCCAAGAAGAAACTTTACTTTGTGAAGGTGGTAACCTTTTTTTAAAAGTAGTTCAAATAAACCGCGCAGTCTCTTGACTAACCTGTACACCAGGGTTATTCAAATCTGGCCCACAAATCCAAATCCGGTCCTGGTTTTCCTTTTTTCAGCTAGGTAATTGAACAATGAATGCTAATTGATTGGCCAGTCTTCACACCTGACTCCCAGGTAAAGGAAAGGTGGGAAAAACGGCAGTGCTTTGGCCCACGAGGACCATGATTCGAGTAACCCTGCTTTAGACCTTGGCAAAAGGAAGTCACATGGGTGAAATTAATCCAGGTGTAGGAAGCAACCAAAGTTGTGATGGGTGAAATACCCTGGAGGCTGCACCAGTCCTGTGTGAATATAGCGGTCTAAGGAGTCAGGTTTTATCAGTATGTGTGTCTGTATGTTGGTCTCTCTTACCCCCCCAGGGGCAGAAGGACCAGGGCAGCGATGAAGAGTGGACACACCTGAGCCCAAAGGAGGTGGACCCCTCCACAGGAGAGCTGCAGTCCCTGAGGATGGAGGAGGGGGCTGTCAGCACACCGGCACAGGGTCCCACTGGGCTACGCGAGGCGGCACTGTACCCACACCTGCCACAAGGTACGGGGACAGGAAACCATGTGGCTCTGTGTGGCTCAGCACAGAGCATGGTGCTAACAACACTTAGGTTGTGGGTTCGATTCCCATTGGGACCACATATACTGAAAAATGTATGCATTCACTATTGTAAGTTGCTTTGAATAAGTGTCTGACAAATGGCGTATATTATGTTATATATTACTAAGTATACGCCCAACATGACTACACAAGTGACTGTACAGTGTATGCATACAATGTACTTGTTTCATACAAAAAGTGGAAACTTTTGTGTGTGTATATACATGTATGTAATATGACAGTTTGAAATCTAAAGAATGAAGGCACAGGATTGGCATTATTTAAAATATTAAAATAACATATCAAAAATATTTTACTTACCATAATTTAGCCTAGCATAATGTATTAATTTTTGAATTGAGCGCCCTCATTAAGAAAAATGTATATCTGCACCTCCTCCTTGTTTTTGAGCACTATTAGGCTGCAGCTTGGCTCTCTCTCCGGTTTTGTTGCAGCCGCAGTGTTGGGGAACGTGCCCCTAGCTTTACCCTGTTTTGGTTCTGACCTGGCCCATCTGTGTCTAGATGCTGACCCGCAGCTGGTGGAGTCTTTAGCCCAGATGCTGTCCATGGGTTTCACGGACGATGGGGGCTGGCTCACCCGCCTGCTCCACACCAAGGAGTATGACATCGGGGCGGCCCTGGACACGATCCAGTACGGCAAAACCCCCGACCGTCAGAAGTAGCACTGCAGACTGACTTCGAGATCCTGCATCTATTTAATCTATAAAACTAAAATATATTTCCTACGCTTCTCTGCCAATTTTCATAACGCTACAGTACTCTCGTATAATTAACAAGATGAAGTACTTAACCAACCTTGTGTAAGAGGTTCTATAGTGAAATATGTACCATTATAATAGCAATGTTATATCTGATCTCACAACTCAATGTTCAGTAGATTTTAGCTCATTGTAAAGAGTACATTTTAAGTCTTTGTTAAAATTTAAGCAAATTGTTTTAATGAAGTTATGAAGAAAGAATTTTGACCTCTATAATCTGACCAAAACAAAATTGGTAAAGTACTAATTGAACAGAAGTACAGCCATGTGGCGTGTGTAGATTTGTAGCAATATGAAAAACACAAGGAACATTTTACAAGCTCTGAATGAAGAAGCCATTCTGGGAGACTTGCTGCCAGTCATAATTTAGCCTTTTGTGTGGGGACTGATTGTGGAAAAGCTTTTCTGTCTTCTCTGTCCTGAATAAAGTGCTTTGGCATTAAAGAGCTTCTGTTTATTCAATACATCCAATACACAATATATTACATACAATATACTGACTTTCATTTCATGCTCATCGCAACGATACCAAATCATAGTGAATGGGAAGTGTATTCACGAAATGGGCTGTGTGCTTCCGAGATCCACCTCAACTCCCTCAACTATGCTTGTTTCGAACACAAAAACAAAAAAAAAACTGCAACCAGGGTTTGATTCCATATATATTGGCTGTCCACCCCAGGGAAATACCGGAAAAAAGTTCCGGCTCAGAGGAGGCAACATTGCCTTTGTCACTGCCGGTCTTGATGGGCGAACTCACAATACAAGGGAGGGATTGACATGAAAAGAGAGGACAGAGAAAAGAACCAAATATAAATGAAAAAAAACTGAACTTTGCATTGAGGTCACACACAGAGAGGACAGAACAGGAGAACCCAGAACCCGAGGTTACAACAGGAGCCTACAAAGGCCTAAAAGTCGTCAAAGTCCTCGTTAGTCTGAAAGAGAGAGTGGAGGGAGGGGTGAAGCTTGCTTATGGGCGGGGTCTGGGGCCAGACGGGAGCTCGCCCGGCTAGGTGTTCTGACTTCAAGTCACGATGACGGTCAGCATAAGCGGCTGCCTTCTGAACGGCATGGTAACCAGGTGAAAATGGCAGGCTGTCGATCACACCTGTTGGGCTTCTCGCTGACTTTTCCACAAAGACAATGTCGGTGAAGCCCGCGACCTCCCTGGATTTGAAACGGCCCTGGTTTTCAGAGCGGCCTGCGTTCAGGACAGGAGGGAAACATAGTGGCTCGCCATCCCCTGCCCTGGTGGTACCTGTGCGAGGGTCCCTCTGCGGCCGCTCTTCCTCATCCTCCTCTCCCTCGTCGCAGTGCACAGACAGAAACTTGCTCCACTTGGAGCCGTTGAACTCAGTTTCTGGTCCACTGGCTCCGGACAGGGTAGAGGCTTTAGCGGCAGCGGGTGGTCTGTTGGTGACTGAGGCATCATGGGAAACGTTCAACGGCACCCACGAGCTGGAGTGTGAGTCGCGCTTCTCCTCAGGATGCTGTAACCACGGAGACAGATCATGCGATGGCGATGAAATACACCAATCAAAACGGAACAGAACAACCTCACGTCAAAAATGCAATTAGCCACTGTGGTGAGGGAACCAAGCTTGTGACCAGAACGTTGCATGTTCAAATCCCAAGCGGGGTACTGCACATGTATCATTGAGCGAGGCACCTGACCTAAATTTCTTCAGTAAGTCATCCAGCTGTATAAAGGGCCCATTTGTAAAATGAAATGCCGTGTATATTTCCCTGGGTAGGGGAGTCCGCAGTATACAGCAGACACGGCTATCATAAAACTTCACTCTACTGCAACCGGTCACCTATTAATCTTAACCGGATTCACAACTGTCACATGACACCACAACTGCAGAGCAACAGAGATCTGTCAAAACCCTGCTGTCCAGAAGTTCAGTGGAGCCAAACAGTCACGCACTACCACACACAAGGGCAAAGGGCTGTGTGGAGACAGAACCCGTTGTATATATATATATATATATATATATACATACACACACACACACACACACACATATATATATACACTACCGGTCAAACGTTTTAGAACACCCCCATTTTCCAGTTTTTACTGAAATTTAGGTTTAGGTTACCAAAAACTGAAAAATAATGTCAATTTCAGAGTTATAAAACAAGTAATGGGTTAACGTGGATTAACGTGGGTTAACAGTCACTCTGCAAGTCGCCGACTCTGGATCCAGCAAAAGAGCCCCAGACCATCATGCTTCCTCCTCCATGTTTGACAGTGGGTGTCACACATTAAGGAACCATCCTTTTGCCTACTCGACAGCCTACAAGAACCATTCAAAATGTCAAGATTTCAAATTTTGATTAATCGGTCCATAAGACCTTCTTCCAGTCTTCAGTTAGTGCACTGGCGGTGCTTCATGGCCCAGGCAAGCTTCTTTTTCTTATTTTGCCATCTTAACAATGGCTTTCTTACTGCCACTCGACCTGTCAAACCTGCAGCTCGAAGTCTTCTCTTCACAGTTGAAACTGAGACTTCCTTACTTCGACCAGTGTTAAGCTGTGCTTGAAGCGGTTGTCCTGTGAGCCACCTATCACGCAAGCTGTTGACTCTCAGAAACTTGTTTTCTGATTTTGTTGTGGCCTTGGGTCTACCAGACCTCTTCCTATCAGTTTCCAAGTGCCTTTTAATGGTGTAGGAAACTACTCACTGCCAACAGTTTACCTTTGGACTAGGTCCAGCTTAGCCAACCAGCAACCCCCGAGGTGTAGAACCAAAATGGGGCAATGCTCATTTGCCTACACAGGAGCACAGGAGTGGAATGAACTTCCGTTGACTATCAAACAGAGTACGAACCCACACAGCTTTAAGGTGAATGTTAGGAAGTGGCTACTAGCCAAAGTCCAAGAATAGACAGGTAGGGAAGGGAGGGATTGTTAGGATGTGTAAACGATGCATTATGTAGTTGTAGATATTTATGTATTTATGTGTTAAGTGTCTATACCTGTTTTTACTTGTTTTTCTTACGTATTTTTAAGACCAAGGACCACAACGGAAATAAGTCCATGACTTTTTGTGCTATCCTGGACATTGTTTTAATGCATGACTTGCACTGACATGTATTTTAAATGGATATGTCGAATAAACTAAACTAAACTAAACTAAACTAAACCTTTGTACCATTTCAGGTTATTCACTGGACTTGAACTGCTTAAATTTCAGTAAAAACTGGAAAATGGGGGTGTTCTAAAACTTTTGACCGGTAGTGTACATTTACCCCTCTCTGCTTGGTGCGATTCCAGGGGTCCTCAGCTCCACTGTGGTCAGCATCATGGCGAACAGAGCCAGCAGCAAATCCCCAGCTTCTCTTGCGCTTCCTGTTGGTGACCAACAACCAATCACTGAGCAGTATGTTCAATTGAACAAATACAATAACCAATGACTGAGCTGAAGACTGAAGGAGACCAATGCTTCATGACCTGTAATATACGTGGGACTGACCGGCACTCAGTTTATTTGTAGAGAGCACATTGCCTACGGCAAACATATTTATCTGTAGAGAGCACATTATTTTGATTTGTTTAAATACGTCAGTGATTCACAGCAGACAGAAGGCTCTACCAATCGCAGGGTTCATCGAGCCTCGCTCTCCCAGGACTACATTGCATTAGTACACAGGTGACCGGGAACCACATGCAGTGCAGCTTGTCTGGCCCACAGGAACTAAACATCAGTTTAAACATTTTAACAAGACAAAGGAAGGTACAGGATCTGCTGTTGGCACTTACAACATACGCAAGAACTAGAGCCAGCTGTAAGCAGCTGCCAGGTGAGCCATGGCCCGTGTTTTGTGTTCATTCAGGGTGCCGTGTTGGGATGGGCACTTTTATGCAAATTAAACAGAATTTTAATATGCATAAAACATCCAGTCACTCTGTGCCTCTGCGCCTGTGTGAGTGTGTCTGAAACTGACTAGCATCCGATTAAATACTTTATACATTTAGTGGGGGGGAAATGAGAGGGGTTAAAAGGTTCCGACTGCTCCATCTTTTCATGATTTTTTACGTTTTTAATGATCGAAGACCCCTTGCCAAATACTTGTGTGCTAATCGTTACGGAACACGTGTGCGTTTTGCTTTCGAATGGCCTTTCGAACCTTTTTGCGACGCCCTTCGGAGCTCTTTCCTGGGTGTGTCGTAATCAACAATGCAAAGATCTCCCCACACACATCAGACATGCAGAGACACTACCCTCCTTCAAAAAACTACTCAAACCCCACCTATTCACCATGGCCTGCCACTGACAATTCTCCCCTGTTTACCACTGTAAACTGTTTCCCTCTGTACTATGTTTTATGTTGTTCATGTGTTGATGATGTTGTTGTCCTGATGCTTTAAATATTTGCATGTATTTTTGCCTTTTCTTTTTTTACCTTGATTTTAATTCCTGTGTTGCTTTTATTCAAATACTTTTACTCTTATGTAAGGTGACCTTGGGTGTCCAGAAAGGCACCAATCAAATAAAATGTATTATTATTTATTAAGACATTTGGTCTAGTGGCATCAGGAGCAGCTGCGACAGGAGGCTAATTAGGCAACAGGTCTGGATGATCAAAGCATATTCAACTGAGCCATTTCCATGTGCATCACCTACAGAAACTAGTTGTATCACATTTCAAATTAAATTACATTAAATTAGATTGTAGCAACAAAGTGGTAAGGTATCTCATAATAATTTATTAATACGCTCTGTATCAGTTGGCGCAGCACACTGAAGCAATACTGGACACACTCTGCCACAGTAGGAGCACTTTGCAACTTGACATTCAAGTCAGCACACCTGCATTATGTGCTATGAACTGAATATACAGACCCGTTTTAAGAAAAAAAATCTGTGGTCATGATTCAACTGTAGCTTGAGGGTAGTCATGTCTGTTCAGTGTTCAAGTTTATTGACACAAAAAGAGTGTCCTACCAATGTTTGTGGAGAAAAGACCCCCCCAAAAAAAAAGAGCCACACAGCTGTTTAAATAGCAGGCAAGCCCACAGGTGGTCATATTTCAGAAACCCACAACCACGCCCTGCTGAATAAAGAGTGGGGAGGACGGGGGGAGAATACCTTGTGTTCCTGTTGTTGCCGGGCTGGACGTTGCGGACGGCATTTCTGTCTGTGTAAACAGACTCCTCTTCCTCCACCTCTTCAGCTGCAGCCTCCTCTGCTGTTTTGTCCAGGTACCTGCTCCAGCGATTCACAGCACCCTCCGCACACTACAGGAAAAAAGACCCACAATATGACCCAATATTCTCAAACACAAAAGCATACCTATGCTTAAATATATGAATATACTAATAAGTCAGGTTAGTATCTGGTTAACCCAGATCATTGTGGTCAGTACCAGCTCACCTGCTGATTATCACGGATCAGACACTGATCTTGGATTTCCTCCTCTTCCTCGCCCTCCTGCTTGCTGTTCACAAACGAGACACCGGCAGCATTTGTGTTTCAAAAGACGCTGAGCGCCAACAGCCAACACCTTCAGTAATTACATTTTTCAGAAGCTAATTATTTCCGTTGAACACATTTCCTGTCAGGGAGTGCAACGCACATGAAATGAATAGTGATTAGCCCCTGGCTTGAGGAGGAGATGTATTGTATGATTATCCAACAACACCACAGTGAGATAATGAGGCCGGTACTAGAGGAAGTCATCTGAGGTCCGTTCAGTTTACTGCTGACAAGGAATAAGTAGACAAGAATTTACAGGCCAATGGACATGAGACGCACAAAAGCTAACATTACTGCTATCAATGGTCCTGCACACAGGAAATTATTATTTGGTTTATTACAGCCATTTTTGTCCAATATCACTGCCCAGTTTAACTGGAATAAAATTGGCCCCATTATGGTAAAATAACCAGAAAAGTCTGTTTAAGGGGTGGGCGGAGTTGCAGAACTGTTCTAAATTCGAGAGGTTAGTAAGAGCTTCCTCAAGTTAAAAAAAACCCCACACACACACACAAAAAAACGAAACACAGAACGTTACCATGACAACCAGACATGCTCAGTCTCAGCCTCATGGAGTTCCCCGCGGAGGGAGTTAAGCTTTTGGACGTGGCGTCGGCAATCCACCCCAGAACCCTGCCCAAATACCTGCGAGAGACCAGGCGCGCCTGTTACTGTCGTACTGTGCATCATGACAGGCGCGCGTGCGCACACACACACAAAAATGGTAGAAGAGGAGACAGAATCATCATGGGTTTGACTAGATCCAGTCAGCTGACTAGATAAAGAATGCACGCCTCTCTTGGATGGGCCACGTGATCCATCTTTTTATTTATTAGGGCTGACCCCATTTAGTCGACTGGTCGATCAAGATTTGTTTTGGTCGAGCAAATTTGTATTTATTTTTATTTACGAAAATTCTCCACACGCAGCATGAGACACCTAGAGTTGCACCACAGTTTGGTGCGCTTGTCAGTAGAATAATCCATTCTGGATGCTGCGGGCAGTGACAGTCCTTCACTCTTAACATAGCTAGGCCTATATATGTTCTCTTTAAATTATATTAGGCAGTTAAGGTAATAGTAATGTTGTGAATAATTCTGCAAAACTAATACAAGTAACATTTTATAATAAATGTGTTTTGCAAATTGTATGGTTCATATATTTATAACTAACATGCGTAACACCCCCTTTCATGTAGCCTATATTGTATCCTTCTTGTTTTAGGCACGTGAATGTGCATTTTAATTGTAGCCTATGATTTGCCTACAGTTAAGATTAGTGATATAGGCAATACTTTAACTAATTTCGATATAACCTAAGAACATAATGTCAAAGAAAAAATCTGGAGTATGGCAGCATTTCGTTTTAGTCGCGGACAATCCAAAAACTGGAATGTAAACTTTTCAAGCGCGTTTTCCAAGGCAGGGTTTATCGTTAATAAAACAAGGAGCAGCCTTTTGCCAAAAAATGTGGACAAGCTAGTGTTCCTGTGCCATAACATGAAACGACTGGGGAAGTAGGCCATCGGATGGTCTCCAACTTGAGTAAGTTATTTTCTATAGGCTATAGCCACTTTATGTTTAGCTTTAGGCTACAATTTAAGACATTGGGAATGAACGTGATCATTAGTTTATTAGCCTATTTTTTTGCAAAATAGATTTTAAATCCCAATGAGACCAACCTGGTTAATTAAATAAAACATAGCCTATGCATTAGAATGTGTTACGGTTGTGGTCAAATAAAAGCATCAGCCTATTATGTGGCCATCCCGCAACTTCACAAGCGCAACGGCAGAATCTGCAAGGGCAGCATGAGGAGGCTTGGAACGGACACGTTTTTTTTTCTTTCAGGTAATCTTGAACTCCGGCTCCATAAAGTCATTAGCCTATTGTTACTCATTTGTCATTCACTTAAGAAAGTTATAGAACATGAGACAAGCGCAGTGTGCATATAGTTGTATTTATTAAAACAAATACGGTGTGTCATATAGAAGAAGAAAAAAAGTTTCAACCAATCGGAGAAAACAGACGACTGTTGGTCGACCAAGATTTGTTTTAGTCAGGGACAGCCCTATTATTTATTTGTTTAACCAATCTTTAACCAGGCAAGTTAAATGAGAACAAATTCTCATTTACAATAACGGCCTGGCCAAGAGGCCAAACACAGCAAAAACATAATAAAATTGGACAAACAGGAATTTAAAAACACACACAGGCATTAAAAATAAACAAGACACAGTACTCATGCATCAATTGTAGCAGGAGCATAAGTCTGTGAAAATGTCCATCATCAGAGACTTCAAAACAGGAACTGATACAAAGTTGTACAATCTCAGGGTTTGGTTTTGGTTTCAGTAATGCCCGTGGTTTATATGTATGTAATATGGATGGGAAGCTATTGAAAATTAATTTGTATAAACAATAAAAAAAATTAAAAAAAACATTTTCCAAAAATAATTTCCGTAGCACGAGTTAGGTGGGGGTGAGATTTGAAATGATAATGTCATTTGTTTGAGATCTGCATGTCATATGGGTGGAACGTTATTGACAAGTATATTGCAGCGATCCTGGGAGGGTTGCCTATTTAAATGTGTGCGCAGAGCATCATGGGAGCACACAGTTCTGTGTTTGTGTGCTCCCCCCTGTGTTAAATGTTAAAATGTTAAACTTTTATACGCGTGATAATGTTATTATGTGCTTGTGTTAGCTAGCTGGTCGCGGACAGTTAATGTTAGAACCACTGTGACCGGTACGCCCAGTGTTTGATGTAGTCTCCCAAGCTGCAGGGCAAAAGTGTACAGAAAACCAAGTGTGAAGAAGACTGTTACTTCCTGATAGTTCCTGACCCCTAACAATAGCCCTCAACCTCTCCCTTCATCAAAACCCTTCCAGACAGTCTCAGACCCCCAACAATTATACCAATCAATAGACCCAAAATAACTCCCTGCTCCAAGAAACCACAATCACCAACAAAAGCCCCCCAACAGGTCATTACAGTGAAGCACCCACACTCAACTTGCCCCAGTGGATACTGGCCGCTTCTGGTCCTCAGACCCCCCCCAGGCATAGAACCAAAAGATCCCATCCAAGGCCCCTCTGCCTCTGGACAAAAGGGGGCCCCAGGGCCAAAATCCATCGGCCCAGCCTCTCCAGGGCGAACCTTGCCAGGCGGTGCTAGGGGAGAACAGGTGAGCAGACCTAGCCAGGGGGTGGAGAGGCGCCCATCAAAACCAGATACAGTGATTGACCGTTTAAATCAAATTTGTAAAGACACGACAAAACCAATAAAACCGGTTCATTTTCACCCCTGCAATATTTTTCCCCTGTATTTCCTTTTTTTCTTTCCCTATGTCAATCACAATTACATCAATCAACACCCAAAGTATCAAAGACCCGATCAAAAGACATGCAGTTTTCTCCATCCTGTAACAGCTGCCCTCTGACGTCATCCTCCTACAGGAGTGTGGGATTCTCTTCCGCTCCATGGATGACAGTCTGAGGGAAGGATGGAGAAGGGGAGACTCTCTCTGGTCTGGCTCAAACATATCTCGAGCTGACGGGGTCGGCATGTTGATCAACAACCCCTATGTCAGAATAACATCATCTGACATAGTAGAGCGTGGGCGAATCCTCGTCACCGACCTTGACATTGGGGGTTCCCCACTCCGGGTGATCAACGTGTATGGCGGGGGCGCCTCTCCCCCTCAATACACATGGGTGAGTTCCCCTGGCGCCTCCTTCTCCAGAATAGACATGTTTTTGCTCTCTCCAGGCCTGAGAGTGCACTCCTATACCATCGGAGCAGTGTACTTCTCAGACCACCACAGGGTGACCGTGTCTATGCACTGGGAGAAGACCAGAGGAGCGGAGGAAATACATCTTCCGCTCCAAACTCCAGGGTCTCGAGGAGGACGAGAGATGCACTCGCCACTTCTTCCACAAGGCACGGTCAAGGAAAACTGACATTCTCTCCCTGTATAACAATGCAGGGGTGGTGGTGTCTGAAGAGGCAGAGGTCCAGGAGATGGCCAGGGAGTTCTACCGAGGTCTGTATGCCAATAAGCCTATGGACAGGGCTCTCATGGACACCTTCCTGGATGGCCTGGACAGACACCTGGAGGGACAGAGCATGGAGGGGGAGCTGAGCGCCGAGGAGGTCACCCAGGTCGTGTGCTCCCTTAATTTACATAAAGCTCCTGGTCCTGACGGAATCCCAGCTGAGTTTTATCAGGCCTTCTGGGATCTCCTGAAGGACGACGTGGCGGATGTTTTCAGAGCAGCTTTCAGGGAGGGGTGGCTGGGTGACTCACTGCAACAGAGTTCAGTGGCCCTTGTCCCAAAGAAGGGGGACCTGAAGGACCTCTGGAACTGGCGGCCGATCAACCTCCTCTCAGTGGATTATAAGATCATGGCCAAATCACTGATGAGGAGGTTCCAAGACCTGTTACCAGCGGTGATCGGCCGCAACCAAACATGCAGATTATATGTATTTCCAGTCCTGTCTTTTGTATAGTCTAGTGTGTTATGTTGTTCCCCTGTCTTTGCAAAATGTATGAACCTATTGTTACCCAAATATTGTTTTTCCCCTTTTAGTTGGAATGGCAACTTTTAATGCAAAGAATTTTAAATATGTAAAGAATTTTAAAAACCAATAAAAGAACATTCCTGATAGTTAGGACAACTACAGAAGGCGTTTTGGTAATGGTCAATCGTGTCCTTTTAAGGACGCGTTTGATTAGCAAAGGGTTCTTTTTGGGCATCCTCTGTAGTTGTGTGGTGTATGGAACACGGAGGTTTGCCACCGATATTATCCATAGCGGTGCGGTGTATGGAGCATGGGTAATTATTTTAATAAAGTGGCTACTAGCGTGGTCATTTTTGCATTACTACTGGACTCCGTCTCTTTCTTGATACATTACCTCGCGCACGCTCGCTACAATATGTAGTGATATTCATTAGAAACCGTTACGCATTCATGAACATCCCATAACATTACTCGGAAAGCGTTTGGATCTGAATGTCTGTCGAATATCCGATATCCAAACGTGCACTCAACGACCTCAATTGATCAAGAGATTGGCTTTAACAAAAACCAGCACACACAGTGGTCACAACCCACGATCACGCAGATATCTCACAGTTGCATTATTGTCCGTATCTTACCTTTGAGATGGACTGCTTTTCTCCACACATCTTGCAGTTCCATTTTTTGCTCTTTTTCACCTGAAAATAAAGAGCTTCCCGTCAGCTTTTGCCGACTAACGTTAACCAAACGGAAAACGTGCCCAACTCACAGAAGCCAGCTAACTTAAGCTGGCTAGTCAGCAAACGAGCTAACTTTACCTGATGCACTTGAAAAGTTTGGCAAGAATAACACCTAAGGACATGAAACTCTTGCGCCATATTCTTCTTTTATTCCACCAAAAAACGTCTTCTGAACTTACCGATATTAAAATATAACTAGCTTGTTATCTAATTCTATTGCGCCAAACTTGCTTTCCCGGCAATTTTGTTTTCAAAAGTGTCTGAACGTCGAGATTCTCATTCTGTTTTTCCAGACGGAAAACACACAGAAAGTAATATTTGCGCGCCCCCTTGTGCCTCGGCGAGGAAGTGACCAGCGTCGACAAGCAAGAGCAAATGAATGCAGCATTTCATGGACATCATTTCTCAGCCAGCGAGACGGAGAAGTTATTTGTACATTATTATTTCGAGATCCCCAGACCGGATCCTTCGTCCTCCCTGTATATGCTGGTTTTCGTTACAAACGTAATTGCAATTCCTTAAGCGAGCTGGGAATTGGCCTCATTTCAACAGGTATGACAATTCATCCAACAGCCACATAATGTCTGAAATATTCAGTACACACATGCTGAAGAGTGTCCCATAGTAAATTATGGACAAGCTAATCAATCAGATCAGTTCAGGTAACGTGCAACTGATGTGTTCATTTGCTGTAATGTCTTGCGTTGGAAATAATGCCTTATGAGATAAATTGATTGAACAACACGTGACATCACAACGGAATCCTACGGCAGATACCTGGTAACTAACACGCCAGCCTTTGGAAAAGCAGATGTACTAAAAAAGTCAAAAAGTTGTCTTAAGCTCACTACACACTTCCTGACTAGAGAAGTCTAGACTCAACTCCTCTCAAATGTACAACCTATGTAGTTTTTGACCAGTCTAAATACTAAGGTTGCCACAACTGGGTCTCACACACAGTGAAGACTAAACAAAACTGAGTGGAGCTAGATGCATTTATTTCACCTGGCCTCAGGACATTATGGAAACATTCCCTAAATGGCCACTTGCAGTGAATACACAATAATCAATAACAATAAATGATTTGCCATTGGTTGATACTTCCAAGATAATTTCAGTTCGTCTAGGTCTGAAAAAGCCACACACAGCAGGTGGATAACTGAACAAAACCGTGGAGGCAGTTATTTGGCATGTTCAATATTCTTTTTCCTCACGAAGGCACACATACTGCTACAACTGAAGCAGACTGTTGATTGTTGATCCGAAAATCAGTCGACAACCACATCAGGTTGTGTGCAACAGTGTGTTTACAAACCAATTCCAATTGATTAAAATTCATTTTTTTAATGACAGAATGATCCCCCCCATACTCATAAAAACCAGAGGAAATTATTTCAGCCCATTGACCTAAGTAAAATCACACAGCGACGCATTTTATTCTGTATCTGTGTTTATTACATAATATAGATTTCATACAGCAGATATTGACCAAAGACAGATAAAAACATCAGATTAGCAGTGGACATACATGTGTAAATAAATTATGGCAGTCAGATGAGACTGGGAGGGAAAAAAAGCATGTGATTCAAATTCAAAAGTCACACTGAAACCAAGACTGGTCGGACTGAATGACAAGCATTTCTGAATGACACCAGTTAGGGTTTGGCTTTGCAGTTTTAAAACCAGAAACATTTTTTCCCCCATTAGTGTTTCACATTTGAACAATCAGTCAGCAGAACT
This sequence comes from Aldrovandia affinis, assembly GCA_029706075.1. NCBI lineage: Eukaryota > Metazoa > Chordata > Actinopteri > Notacanthiformes > Halosauridae > Aldrovandia > Aldrovandia affinis. The sequence continues at coordinate 3,893,034 of JAINUG010000049.1, forward strand.
AAATACCTAATATTAGTATTCTTAATAAAGAGCGTCGTCACGTTCACAATGTTACTCTCATACAGCGGTGCGCTACAATAACGGACAAGATTTTAATGCTGTTCAGACAGGGTCCCGTTTTACACGAGGGGAAAGCAAGGCAAGCAAGGCCCACGCAAAAGATCCAGTGACACAGAGATGATCAGACAAATGGCAACAGACTCCACGCGATTGCTGGGACCGCAATCAAAGATCAAATAAACTTCTCGGGGTGGGGGGGTTTTCATTGAGTCCTAAAACAATATGCCCATAGAAACGGTCTGTCACTACACCAAGGTTTCTAATGCCATTCTGTACTGTATTCAATTTTTTCCCCCCCGAAGAGAAAACCCTGAAAAGTCTATACTCTAGAGACACGGGGTCAAAACAGGAAAACACTGGGAGGCTAAGAGACGCAAAAGCTGTATTCTCCCAGTTCAAAGCCCACAAATCCTGATGTATTTAATGTAAGATTTGTGACATGTGAAACAATACTGAATTGGGTTGCGTCTCCAGCACTGTGTTTTCTGGGTATTCCGGCCACCCTGATTGAGACTAATTTCATAGCAAAGGAAACTTTGGTGGAAAAGAAGTCCTACAGTATCACAATAAGGGCCCACTGTGGTATATATAATGCCTCACTGTACACAGAGACACCTGAAAAAGGCAACAAGTTGGAGCAGGAGCCTAGAGAGACCCAAGCCCTCTGACAATGAACGTGGTGTGTGCATATATGAGGCACTGAATTATAACAATGAAATGTCACATCGGTCTATGCCACAATCTTTCATCTTAATGTTCCCACGTACTCCATATCCATCTGTATGTTCTAAAAAAAACATACCACAATATATCTGCGATTCCCTTTAATCTACATAGCCTGGCAATAACAGAAATAATGCAGTTGATTAGAGAAATGGAAGCAAATTATCTTGAAGCTTTGAACGGCATACAGGCTTTATCTCAGATAAAAAATATATTATACGAAGAAAATGACAGCTTTATACTCAATTTGACAGATATACTGCAACAAAACTAAACCGTTGTGACACTGAAGATGGTGTTTGCCAATGTGTACAAAGGCTTCTGAACCTTTAAAACATCGGACTAAAATAACTAAAGACAAACAGGGGGCAGAGCCTGTAAAATGGATTTAACAGTAATAAAACAGATATTAAAAAGATCCATTTAGTGGCAACTAAAATATAGTTGCCCCTATTTGTTGTATCACAGTAAAATTCCTACATGTACCTATACAGTTGTCTGGGTTTTTCTCAAGGTAAACAACTACATACTACGTCTCCATTTTAGCTGAGTCTTGCACAACTGTGAATGATTTTAACACTGAGTAAGAGAAATATAACCCATCTCTGAACAAAACTTGGCCAACCCCGAACCACTTTACGTAAACTATCTGTGCTGCGGCTGGAACATACGGCCAGGGGTGGATTGCTCACCAAACTAACGACAGTGAAGCTGCTCACCTGGCCTCTATTGTCCCGAGGACGAAGGTGAGCAGCGAGCTTCTAACGCCACACACCGCGTTAACAAACAGGGGAGAAGAACTCGAGGAAACCCAATTAAAGGAACAAACAGACCTTAGAGGTAGTTTCAGATAACTAGTTCTGAATGAAAAAATAAAAATAAATTAGTACTGATGGATTTGTGGGTTCCACAGGGTGATCTGCCCATGCTGTGTCCTCGCCACATGCCAAACCTGTTCTGCTCACAGTTTCTTCCTCTGCAACCTCAAAAAAGTGACGTTCCCTGAGACAAGAGCCCGCGCAGCACATCAAAAACCAACCGCTATATGACTTTTTAAGGCTTTGATTCTTCACGCTGCTCTGCTGCTGCGACCAAACCCAAGTCAGACACAACTTTTTACATTTACACAAAGAAGCACTTGAAGTTTAAACTCCCACATCTTGGGCCCTCGGTACGGACCAATGAGAGCGTGAGGAACCACAGTGTGAACCAATGACAGGGCAGCTTGGGGGTGGGGGTGGGGCAGCTGCAACATTCAGAGCTGATATTCCCGAGGATGAAATACCCTGGACCTGGAACAACTAGAACATCTTGTGATGCGTGGAAGGATGGATCCCACACTGTGAGATAACTATGCTCTTTCTAATGCTTTTTTTAGGCTATTTTGGTAGATACATATATACATATACATATACATATACATATACATATACATATACATATACATATAGTTTAATGAGAAAAAAAGAGGGAAACAGAAAACAAGGATACAAAGGGTTTTGGGGTCCTCAGTGAGCAGTGAAGCATTGGGAGGAATGTGAGGGCTGGTCGGGCGCATGGTGGACCCAGAGTCAGTCCTGGGGGTTGGGCCCCGGGCGGTGAGAGGTACGGATGGTGCATCTGAGCATCCGTGTGTCCGGGGATCGGTCTGTCCGGGCACCGGCTCAGCCGGACAGCAGGGACAGCTCGTGCTCGCTGGAGGAGCTGACCTGCCTCTCCACAGCGCGCTGGGCCTTGCATGCCGCCATCCGGCCGCGGATGTCCTGCTTCTTCTCGAAATAGTCCACCAGGGGGGGCTCCGTCAGCAGCGAGGCCAGGATCTGCTCGAAAGTTATGGACCAATCCCCGTCCAGCGTGCTGCCCCGCCGCTGGTCGCTGCAGCCAATCAGCACTGTGTCGTCGGCGATGTCCTCGCACTGCAGGGAGCCCGCGCTCACCATGGAGTAGGACGAGACGGAGGTGTCGTCCTTGGCCTCCTCGTCCGGAAGCGGGATGTCCAGCTGGGCCTCCGCCAAGGCCCTGCAGACCTGGGCCTGTCCCGGACTCTCCTCCTGGGCCGGCTCCTCTCCATCGGGCTGCGGCGGCTCGGGGGCGGGGCAGGAGGCGGCGTGGGGGTCGGGTTTCTTGGCGCCGTTGTTGGTGAACCTCTTCCCGACCTCGCCGATGCGCAGGAGCAGGCTGGCCACGGTGGCGATGGCGTGATACAGCTCCTGCTCCAACGGGTCCTCACTGAACATGTTGTACAGGGTCTTACACAGCTCGATAAACTGCTCCTATACAGAGAGAGAGAGAGAGAGAGAGAGCAAAGTCACAGCGAGAGAGAGAGAGCAGAGAGAGAGCAAAGTCACAGAGAGAGAGAGAGAGAGAGAGAGAGAGAGAGAGAGAGAGAGAGAGAGAGAGAGCAGTCACAGAGAGAGTCATCACAAAGAGAGTCACAGAGAGAGAGAGAGAGCAGAGTCAGAGAGAGAGCAGTCACACACAAACAGCAGTGACACAGAGCAGAGTCATGCCAGAAGTGAAACTGATCTGAGTCACACACAGGGACAGTTATACCCTGAGTCAAACATCTATCAGTGATCAGTGTCTCTCACACACACATACTATAGACACCAGAGTCAAAGTCAGAGACATCAAAGTACAACACAAAATCACACATTGAGCCACAAACCAACAAAAATCAAACTCATCTCAGAGCAGTATTGAGGCACCGGGTGTACATGCATGGCAAACACAAATTGTACCTAGAATGTGAGAAGAGAGACCACCACTTGAGTCAAAGCTGCGGTCCACTCTGTGACCAGCGCCGGAGTCTGATCCAGCCCTCCCCTCCTTACCTGGTTCATCCTCGGCACGTCTTTGATCGTCTCCTTCTTGGGCTCCTTCTCTTTGGCCCACATCCTCAAATAATATTTATAGTCCTTCACCTTCTCCTCTGCAGGAGAGAACAATAACACAGGTGTGGCCCAGAGTGGTGAAGGTGTGTTCAAGTGGAATTGGCCCAGCCAATCAGCACAGATCAAAGTTATTTTAGCAGGTTGTTTAACAGGATTTGCATTTAAACAACTTGATGGACTGACTCATGGATGATAAATGAGTACTCAGGTCGGTAAAGAAGAATACATTTATTAAATAAACACAATTAAAAAGGCTCACAGAAAAACACAATTTTTCCCTTTTTCCCCCCTCAGGGAAACAGCGTTATACAGGGTGCAGCTAAATGGGGTACACCTCGATTAATGTCAAAATCACAACCAATTAACGACATTGGAGTAATATAATGACCCCATCATGAAACATGTGTATGAAGGTTTGAGACTGTACCTGGAGGGAAATAAACAAATTAACCCTGTTTGTTATCTGTCAATAGATTGCATTTCTGTTTACAATACACCAATCTCAACTGCCATTCAACAATATATCCTGGGCTTACATCTCTCACCCAAGGTTTCACAGAAGGATACAATCTTCTGACAAAAAATGCATGACAATGCATCTGGCTGGCAGACAGCGTAGCGGTCTAAGGCACCCGTATTTGGCTGGTCCTGTACAAGTGTAAGCTGCCTATCAGGGATGCGGTTCGAAACCCGTCTCTGCCAGACCAGCCCTGGCCGTTAGCCCCAATTGGGGGCGGCATTTGGCTGACCGCCCATGAGGGAGGGGGACGGTGGTCGGCACGAACTCGCTGTGAAGCATGTAGGGGTGTCTCCAGAAAGGGGGTCGGTGAGTTCCGTCTCGAAGGAGGTGGATCATCGCCGGCCTTGCAGAGTACCTTGCCACGTAGAGATGGGTGGCGCATTTGTGGGGGAGGGTTAATCTAAATAAATAGAGGGTATAATTGGCTTCCAAATTGGGGAGAAAAAACAGGGAAAAATCAGGAACAAAATGTATTTAAAAAATAAAAAATAATAAAAAAATAATAATGTATCTGTAACACTTTCATGGCACTGAAGACTCATTGTAACACTGAAACAATGTTACTGCAAGGTTGTGAACATGCTGTGGATTGCCTGGTTTAGTTTGGAGCTCACTGAGAGCGAGTCCCTCTGTGCTGTTTCCCATGCAGCCCAGCAGAGGTCAGACCAGATTAAACACAGGCCAGGATTGAAACGTGGCTCATAATCCTTGGCCCAGATTGAATTTAGAATGACAAGCCCTCATCACATGGCATCCAGGCCAGAGTTTACTTCCTGTATTTGGTCTGACAAGACTCCTGAATTCAAAACAATAGGTGAGAGGGGGGCCTCCGATAGCGTAACGGTGTAACGCACTCTTTTACGAGTGTGAGCTGCCTATCACAGTCACAGTTCGAAACCCTGTACAAGACCGAGCCTGGTGGGGTGCCCTGATCAGGGGTGGCGTTTGGCTGTCCCTGGGGCGCAGGGGTGGGGGGGAGGGTGAGCCAGCATAAACTCGCTGAGAAGCGCGTAAGGGTGTCTCCAGAACGTGGGTGGACGAATTCCATCTCAAAGGAAGCGGAGTGTCGCTGCCCTCTGAGAATTAGCTTGCCTCGTAGAGACGAGCAGCAGACTCGTGTGGGGAGGGCTAATCGAAATAAATAGAGGGTGTAATTGGCCACTAAATTGGGAGAAAAACCTGAAACAATTATTATTATTTTTTTTAAACAACAACAACAATGGGTGAGACAGTTTTTCACCTTTTTTGTCCTCTGGGTTGCCGTTCCCCAAGGCATCTGCTGGCTCTGCCGTTTTCTCCCCCTCTCCTGTTAAGAAGAAAGAATCCACGGACCCGTCAGCACTCACAGTGGACCACAACACCTGCACCTTCAGTCTTGAACAGTGGACTACGACAACCAAATCATCCACACTCATACTGAACTACATTACCCACAGTATCTGTGTTGAAAATGGACTACAACACCCAGGTGCAATGCTACACTACAAGAGAGAAATGCATTTCCTAGTATCAGGTGGTGAAGTAGGTCACGGGCACGAGGCGAATCCGAGTACCAAGTGGTCGCATGCGCTACACGTGAAGGAAAAAAGAGATACAGACAGAGAGATCGTTTTTAAATCAATGTGTAAAACACAGATAGGCAAAGGGTAAAAAGTAGTGCCAGGAGTATCACAGGTCCAAAAGGAAGAAAGAGGTGGAGTGCACATACAGTGTACCAAGAGTGTGTGTGTGAGGAGCGGGATCATAGATATAAAACCGTAGATGCCTCATTCACCCTGTTCAGACACGTCCGCATGGCCGCCATATTGTCTAAACAAACGCATGTGTATTGAGAGATGCAGACTTCCCCTGATAAAATCTACAGTGACTCGCTTAATTCTCAACCAATTTTCGTGAAATTTGGCTTGTTATAAACATGATACATTTCTACATGCTTATTTTTTTATAAGGATTTTTTGTTCTTTGAATAATTTTACTCCAATTAAAGGTTGGCTTTCTCATTTTATAACAAGCCAAATTTCACAACAATTGGCCGAGAATTAAGCGAGTTACAGTAGATTTTATATGGGGAAGTCTCCATCTCTCAATACGTTTATTTAGAGGTGGATCTTCCCTGTGCCAATATGGCGGCCGTGCAGATGTATCGCTGCAACATACAACAGCAGCCAATGCGGTATCTATGTTTTTATATCTAGGGGCGGGACGTACCACAATGGGGAATGAGTCTAAGGCACTGGAGGGCAGTGAGGCATTAAGGAACAGGTGGTACAATCAGTCAGGAAGAGGAACGAGGCATGACAGAGCAGCACTGCAGAGTCACAGAGACACAAACCTGAGGTCACTTCCTGCAGAAGGAAGTCCACATCAGACAGGAAGGGAGAATCTGGAGAGGTGGGAAAACAGGGGGACACAGAGTAGAGGGAAATAAAGAATAAGAGAGGGAACAAGAAGAGGGTAAAGAAAGAGAGAGACAGAGAGCGAGGACAAGAGAGAAGCAGAGCAAACAAGACCATGAGATGAAGGCATCACACAGCTGAACACAAACTGTTATTGATTAGTAGGACTGGGTCTTCCCATGCACAGGAAACATGCAGCGAGATGGATTTGGAAAAAAATTCAGCTGCTACAAAAACAACATTCATTCAGAAAAAGAAAACCTGAAAACTGAAAACCCCTCCCATGAGAAATAAGAATCAAACCTTTCTGTCAGAAGGACTGTGTGTGTGTGTGCGTGTCTGTGTGTGTGTGTGCATGCGTGCGTGTGAGAGAGAGAGAGATAGTGTGTATGTGCGTGCGTGCAAGACACTGACCCTGTGGAGAATTGTCATCAGTAAAGAACTGTGTGGCCTCCAGTGCAGACTCGGCCTCCTCTGGACACAGAGCTGTGGGAGAAACAGGAAATGCGTCAGCACTGACCTACAAAAACCTTACACACACAAACACACACACAACTGTGAATACACCCCGAATGTGTCCACAAGCTGACCCCAGCACACTCACACTGCAGCTTCCTCAGGAAATATCTCCCTCCCTACAGCCGCCTTAACAGCAGATAAGATGCTCATTTATATGACAATACAAGTGGACGCAGGCGAAGTGATGAAAGTGAAATACAGGTGCGTCAATGAGACTGGCAGGTGAACAGGTGTACAGCGGACAGTGACAGATGGATGCAGGTGAATTTGTGAGAGTGGCAGGTGCTTCTCCTCTTACCTGGAGGCAGGTGCAGCTTGTACAGCAGTTTCAGTTTCTCAGTCATATCGCCATGGTACATTCCACCTGGAAACAGATGATCAGAGCATAGTGGTCAGGGCACACTTAAAGAGGATGGCCATGTTCCCCCTAATACAGCCGTTTTTAATCACTGGGTCATCATCATCTTTGTTTCACTTTGGTTTGTTCAGATTATCACCAGCTCTTCGTATTGGAGACAGTGATATTAATGTTACGCACCCATAAAATAAAATAAAAATACAAAACATTGGGGCATCAGTGGCTCAGTGGTTAGCCACACGGGCTGGAAAGCGGACGGTTAATGGTTAGAATCCCAGGAAGGCCAAAAAACAACAACAATGAACTGGAAACCGGAGGGAGGCTAGTTCACTTCCTGGGGCACTGCCGAAGTGCCCTTGAGCAAGGCACTGAACCCCTAACTACTCCAGGGGCGCCGTACTATGGCTGACCTTCCGCTCGGACCTCTCTGATGGAATACATATGTTGTCTATGTGTGTGTGCATCTAGGAGAGATATGCAAAAATAAAAATTCCAATTACCTTGTGTAACATGGCTAATAAAGTATATTCCTCCACCTGTGTGATATTAATCATTGATGGGGCATCACTCACTCAGGCCAGTGACGAACTCTTTGAAGTTGATGAGGCCGTCTTTGTTGTGGTCAAGGAGGCGGAAGAGGCGGGTGGCGAGGGCGGGCGTGTGCATACCGCAGCCCCAGGGTCCCAGCGCCCCGAAGAGCTGGCCGAACTGGCCCATGTCGATGCGGTACTGCTCCAGGTAGGGCAGGCTCGGGTCATGCCGCTCCACCACGCTGGTGCTGGCGCCCCAGTAACAGCTCATGATGTGTTTCGCCTAAAAAACAAACACACACACACACACAAAAACAAACACACACACACACATACAATTAAATCTTTGGAAAATAAAATACCAAGGCAAGGAAGTGAACTGACATGGTCACAGACCTTGATATTAAATCAACTCAAAATCACTTTATGCAAATATGAAATCTTGTCCCGGATAAGCCTACATCAGACTTTGAAAAAGAATCCCCCTCGTGTTTGTAATTATATGGCTTTCCTTTTCAGAAGAGATTAAATAGCCTCACACAGAGGGGTAGAAGGCTGGAGAAGAAGCAGTCTCTCACCTTGAAGAGAACATACAGCTCCTCCAACTCCTCGATGCTGAAGGCCGAGTCTGTCATGATGGCCCTGACCTGAGAGAACACACCTCAGCGTCACGAGTCACACCTCAACGTCAGGATTCACAATCAACGTCACGATTCACAAATCAACATCACGATTCACAAATCAACGTCACGATTCACAAATCAACGTCACGATTCACACCTCAACATTACGATTCACACAATCAGCATCACAATTCACAAATCAGCATCAGGATTCTCATCTCAACGCCACAAATCACAGATAAACTTCACGATTCACAATCAGCGTCACGATTCACACACCAACGTCAGGATTCACAATCAGCATCACGATTCACACCTCAATGTCACGATTCACAATTCAGCATCAGGAATCATACCTCGACATCAGGATTCACAATCAGCATCACGATTCCCACCTCAATGTCACAATTCACACCTCAATGTCACAATTCACAATCAACATCACAATTCATACCTCAACATCACGATTCTCACAATCAGTGTTACAATTAAATCAGCATCAGGATTCACACCTCAACACCACAAATCACAGATCAACTTCACGATTCACAATCAATGTCACAATTCACAAATAAACGTCAGGTTTCACACTAGGGATGCCATTTCCTTGATCGATCGTCGCCCACGTTAACAAACAATGAATCGATTCATATTTTTTTTTTTTTTTTTAAACAGCAAAATGTAGCCTATGATTGTTTTTCCTCAATCAAAGCTTTATTCAAACTTTTGAGACACGGGCCTATTTTAACAGCATATAACAATAAGAATTATTAAGGAAATGAAATGAAACACCATTCAGTAGGCCTAACAATGAAAACAATATTCCTTTTGAAATTAAATGGGCTGTCCTTGGAAAAAAGTGTTCGGGGTGAGTCAGAGCCTGTTCTTAAAAAACTTGGAAAAATAGCACACCTGTGCTATTGGATAACTCCACTGTGCTGCAATACATAATCGTTAATTTGGTATGCTTGATCGATCAAATTCTTAACAGCAATGAATCGATCATCGATGAATCATTAACATCCATAATTCAAACCTCAAAATCACGATTCACAATCAGTGTCACGATTCACAATCAGCGTCAGGATTCACACCTCAATGTCAGGATTCACACTTCAATGTCAGGATTCACAATCAGTGTCATGATTCAAACCTCAACGTCAGGAATCACACCTCAACGTCACGATTCACAAATCAGCGTAAGGATTCACATGCAATGTCTGATGCAGATTTCAACATCAGGACATACACCTCAATGCAAGGACACACACTATAATGTCAAACCACATGGTAAAACATAATACAAAAAATAAACACCGCAACAAATCCGCAACCACAACACAACATCGAAACATCAAAATCAGCTGTGGCACTCACCACACTCCTCTTTGCAGTGTCCTCCAGTGACTGGATCACCTTTAACCTCTGCTTGAATCTCATCTGCTCGATGACGTCCGCTCGCAGACTGCCAAATTTCTGCAGAGAGAAAGGATGAATCAGCTGTAACGCAAGGCTTGGTCAGGCCCGTCTATAACGTATTTACATGTTTACTGAAATATGGCTTGGTGCAGCAGATGGGGATGAATATAATGTGGAGGGGTACAAATTGTTTAGGAAGGTTAGAACTAATAAAAGAGGAGGGGGAGTGGCCCTTTATGTGAAAGAATCTTAATGTGTAGGAAATTCCAGGTATTAACTCATTGTGAGGACATATGGATTAGATTACTGGGAGATCATGAGCCTTAATATAGGAGTATGCTATAGACCTCCAGCTTCAGACAATAACATAAATAGTATGCTCTATGGTAACATAAAACATGCCTGTGCTGAAGGAGAGAAGATAATAATGGGCGACTTCAATTACCCCTCTATTAATTGGGAGGTAGTGACAGGTCAGGGTAAATGTGAAGGAGTTTTTAGATGTGGTCAATGACTGCTTTTTGGTACAGTCTGTTACTCAGCCTATGAGAGGGAAATCAATACCGGATCTGGTTTTGTGTAACAATCCTGATAGAATTTGCAGCACAGAGGTGGGGGAACCACTCGGGGCAAGTGATCACAGTGCAGTTATTTTTTAAATATTTTTTGGCAAGTTAAGACAGCCTCCTCTTAGTCTAGAATTTTTAATTTCAGACTAGCTTACTTTAATAAAATGAGAGAGAATTGAAGTAATATAGATTGGGTAAAACTTCTGGATTGCAGAAATTTACTATATTTAAAAGGGTTATTGTAGAAGTACAGTGTAAATTCATCCCAAAAGTAAGGAAAAACAGGATGATTTTGAGGCAAAAGAAGCGACTGTACAGAGTATATAAAAAGGAAAACTCAGAGAAACAAGTTAGATTATTGTAATATGCGGGCTAAGGCTAAAAAGGAAATAAGATCAGCTAAAAGGCGGTTTGAAATTAAAATTTCCCAAGATGTAATTCTAAGAAGTTTTTTCAATATTGTAGTAGAAAAAGGAAAGTTAATGAGGTTAAGTGCATTAAGAATAAGGATATATAATATATAATAATATATATATATAATAATAAGGATATTGCTAAGACACTGAACAGTTACTTTATTGAGAGCTTTACTAGAGAAGAGGTTATAAATATGCCTAAATGTATAGACAAGGTACAGAATGTTTTGGAGGACTTTGAAATAAGGGATGTAGAAGTACTACAAAAACTACAAAAACTTAAGACAAATAAGGCAGCAGGCCCTGATGGCATATATCCCAGAGTACTCAAATAACTTATATAATATATATAAACCATTATATTACATTATATACTATTATATTATATATAAACCATAAACCAAGAGTGAATAGTCATGGTTTCCACAGAGTAACAGTGGAGCAGTATTAGATGAGCACAGGTGAAAGTGGTTTTCAGAGGGTAGCTAAGGAGTACAAGAGCCACAACAAAGTAGAAACTTTGTCAAAGTAGCAGGGGAGTAGTAATGGGAGTCAAGATGTAATTAATTGTAGGAAATTGGCCTTAGAGCTGTCACCCCTAAAATGGGCCGTAGAGGTGATGACCCCTGACCTCATAGGAAGCCTTGATGAGCTCGAACACGTCAATCTCGGGCGGCGGCTCATCCCCGCTGGTCAGCAGGGCATGAAGGTGGGGGATGGGCGGGGACACCGTCTGCTTGTTCACAACGTTGTCCAGGTACCTGTAGGAGAGGACAGGTGAGTATGTTTCAGAGAGGACAGGTAAATACACCAGTCAGAGGGGACTATAGTGCCACTATGGTGCTGCCTACCTGCCCAAGATGGTCATGGCTTCGCCCTCGTCATTGCAGGCCAGCAGCTGGTCCATGTTGGCGTGGAGGACGGCCAGGGACACCTGGAAGATGACCTTGATGCCCTCATAGAAGAAGCAGTCGACCAGCAGCACAGCGCTGTCGAAGGGCATGACGCTGAGGAAGAGCGTGAGGAACCAGGACAGCGAGATGGTGGAGATCACACCCAGCTCCTGCATGTGCTCGTACAGCAGGGGCAGACACTCGCGGGTCAGCTCCTCGAACACTCCCTGATCCACCAGCGCCCCTGAGACCAGCAAACACACATCCTTAGGTCTGTCACAGAGGGACCTTTCAATTGCCCATTCTTTTTTAAGATTTTAATTTCTGATTTTCTCCACTATCACCTATTTTCCCAATTTAGTAGCCAATTATACCCTCTTTTCATGTCAACTATCCACCCCTCATATTGTGGCTCGCTGCCATAGTCCTGAGCTCATATCGGCTTCCGTCCCCCAACCCTGGGGCGGACAGGCAATTGCCGCCCCCTAGTGGCACTCCCGGCCAGAGTTTAATTACCCATTCTGGTGTGGGAGCAATAGATATATATATATAGCAGTTCTCCATTTCCCAGCAGTAGTTAGGTGACTCACCCACCACCCTGGTGTTGTAGTAGTCTGGCAACATCCTCTCACAGAGAGCCACCAAGAGCCAGAAGGCCTGCTCCTCTGTGCAGTACAGCAACAGCACTGAAGTCACAATGTTCATCGCCTAGGACGGACAAACACAATCAGATGCACATATCATACAAACAGTAACAACAAACTGTCAAGCATCCACACAGTGTCAGTACAAAATAAATGGGGTTGCACTCACCCGCACGAACACACACGCGCACACACACACACACATAATGGTCAGGATGTACACTACCAGTCAAAGGTTTTATAACACCCCCATTTTCCAGTTCTTACTGAAATTTAAGCATTTCAAGTCCAGTGAATAACCTGAAATGGTACAAAGGTAAGTGAGTAGTTTCCTACACCATCAAAAGGCACTTGGAAACTGGAGGAAACTCTGACAGGAAGAGGTCTGGCAGACCCAAAGCCACAACAAAATCAGAAGACAAGTTTCTGAGAGTCAACAGCTTGCGTGATAGGTGGCTCACAGGACAGCTTCAAGCACAGCTTAACACTGGTCAAAGTAAGGAAGTCTCAGTTTCAACTATGAAGAGAAGACTTCAAGGTTTGACAGGTCGAGTGGCAGTAAGTAAGCCATTGCTAAGATGGCAAAATAAGAAAAAGAGGCTTGCCTGGGCCATGAAGTACCGCCAGTGGACTAACTGAAGACTGGAAGAAGGTCTTATGGACCGATTCATCTAAATTAGTTTTTGTAGGCTGTCGAGTAGGCGAAAGGATGGTTCCTCAGTGTGTGACACCAACTGTCAAATATGGAGGAGGAAGCATGATGGTCTGCGGCTCTTTTGCTGGATCCAGAGTCGGCGACTTGCAGAGTGACTGTTAACCCACGTTAACCCATTACTTGTTCCCTGAAAAGGGGCTTTTTTTATAACTCTGACCCCTGGCAGCACTCCCGGCCAGAGCCGAAACTGGCGCAACCGGTGGAATCGAACCCCAGTCACCGTGGCTAGCGTTGAACACTCTTACCGCTAGACCACATGGGAGGCTGACCTGGCAGTATCCATTTAAAGAACCTGTCGCAGGTGGAGGTGTGTGTGTGTTTGGGGACATACCTGGCAGTATCCATTTAAAGAACCTGTGGAGGTGTGTGTTGGTAGGTGTGAGACGTACCTGGCAGTACCCGATGCCCGGGTTGCGGCAGGCGTAGGCGGTGAGGACGCGGCGGAGCGCGGCGATGCCCATCTCGTTCTGGAAGGCGTGGTGCTCGGGCATGGAGCGGTGCAGGTCCCTCTCAATCTCCTCTGTGGCCAGGGTGCAGCGGCCCATGGCCTGCTCCACCAGCTCCCCGTAGTACCCGGGGTGGGCTGCCATCTCGTTCTGGGCACCTAACATAACATACGCTATTTCAGCGTACGCTTTTATCCAAAGCGACTTACAGTACTGAATGCACACATTTTTCAGTATATGTGGTCCCAATGGAAATCGAACCCACAACCTAAGCATCATCAAGCGCCATGCTCTACATACTGAGACACACAGAACCAATAAACTAAGGAAGAGTTAAACTTCCTTTAGAGCCAGGAGTCTTCCGGTTATTAACAGTTGCCATACCCCAGTACAAAGCAGCCCTCCTCTGAGAGTGTTAGCGGTTTTGTTCCGTGGTACTGCCAAGCAGCTTGAGTGAAGGACTTTACACTTTGAACAACATAAATTGTTTATTTAATCATGTTTTTTCACCCAAATCATCCGAGAGATACATTTTTGTGTATGCATGAGCAACACGGATTACAAGGCTATTCGCTCTTCCTTTGGTTTGGTGTGAAATTATGATGCAATTTCCTCCACTGTCACATGAGTTCTGTGACTCATGGCATTACCAGACTGACCATGGCAACAGTGTATACTGTGAGAACCCCCTTCCTCTTTAGTCACAAGGCCTACAAAGCAATCTTTCCTGCCACAACATGGTTTTGAGATTTCTAGACACCCACTCTTCTAATGTCCATTTCATACTCGCGTCGTGCGAATCTCTTTTAAAAACATACTGCACTATAACCCTTTGCTTTCCATATTCAGATTCAGCTCCCCCCTGTAGCCGGAGTGGTTAAATGCCAGAGAAGATCAGCAACAGCTCCCCCTGCAGGTAGGGAAGGAAAAGTGCTGTGCAAAATGACTTTTTCTTGATCTAATTCTAGTTCCGTTCAACTGCTACCACACCAGAGATTCCCCATTTTTAGACAAATTTGCAGCAAACACAAAAAATTCTGTATGACTAAATGTTTTTTCTGAATCACAAGACCTGTGGTTACCCAAGGTTCACTGCTTCTGGTGCTTTTTACTTGTAAGTGAACATAGATTGAGACTTGAAAGCCAGGCCTTACAGTCAGTCACAAACTAACTGAATCATCCCGGTGTCAATACTGCTTGGCTGGAACCATCGCTGTGATCTTTTTTTGCAACAAGGCGGGATTTAGAGTGAGTTACTCCTCATCTACGTGAGATTGCATAATTCTGAATATTCCAAAACTCATGCATTGCTGCCACTGCCTATCCAACAGCGGAGGAACCACATAATTAGAAATAAATGGGAATAGTTTGTGTGAGACATGAGCTGCCACAGCTCCCCCTGCAGGCTGAGAGTTGTATTACCCAAGAGGTTTAGTCACAGCTCCCTCTTACCCAAGAGGTTTAGTCACAGCTCACCCTGCAGGCTGGGGGGTGGTACTACCTGAGAATAGCAGCCATAGCTCCCCACGCAGGTTTTCCGGGATGCCGTTGAGCACCAGCTCCCTGGTCTTGGAGGTGCGGTACATGCAGACACCCCGTCCAAACTCGAAGAAATGGATGTTCCACGACTCCTCCTTCATCTTCTCCTTCGTCTAGGCGAGGGAGAGAAAGAGACCAAGAGAGAAATGAAGGGAAGAAAGATAAGAGAGAAAGACGGATGAGCCCAAAAAGAGAGGAAATCAAGGGAAGATCAACTGGGTCAGTATCAAAAATCTAGAATCAATAATCTGAAAAATAGGATCACAGAAGATTTTATTTCCACAAAGACAATAGGGCCGTGCAGTGTGTGTGTGGGGGAGCAGGGCAGGGATAAGAGAGGAGAGGGGGGGCTCACAGCTTTGGGCCCCAGGTCCTCGGGTTCGTCCTTGTGGAAGAGGCTGAGGAGACCCTGGGTGGCGGTGGGCAGGGTCGTGCTGTAGTGCCGGCCGGGGAAGCCCTCTCCAGAGGCAGGGGAGCTGGACGGGAAGGGGAACGTGGGGCTTGGAGAGTCCTGGAGACAGGCACAACCACACACATTTTAAATGTACATTTTAGGCATTTAGCAGACACTCTTATCCAGAGCAACTTACAAGATGTGCATGAATACATGGTAAGATCAATCATAGTCCGCGCAAGAGATCAGTGCTGGCATTGGCTGGCCTGCTCATTGGTTGATTGATAAGCCACTCACAGATGGCTCCTTGCCCTCGCTCCACACTCTGTCGGGCGTGCGCTGCAGGAAGTCAGAGATCCGCTGCACCAGGAAGTCACGGTCCTTAAGGTTGGCAAACAGGAAGGTCATCTTGTTCTTGGTGCTGATGGACAGGGGGCTGGGCAGGACGCTGCTGCTGTCTGCTTTCTCCACAATGGACACCTGAGACAGGGAGACAAACGGTGAGGAAGAGGAGTGAGAAAGAGGAGTTAGAGAGGGGTGAGGAAGAGGAAAAGTGACTGAGCAAGAGTACTCTCAAACACACGCACGCAGGCACACGCACACACACGTACACGTATAAACACGTATTGCATCTGTGTATATGAATGCTTGTGTATGTGTGTCTGTCAGTGTGTGCATATATGTATGGATGCATTTATGTGTGTGTACGTATATGCACATGTGTATATGTGTGTGTGTGTGTGTGTGTGTATGCGCGTGTATGTGTATGTGTACATGTATATTTGTGGTTCTCTGTGGCTCAGTTGGTAGAGCACAGCGTTGGCAACGCTTAGGTTGTGGGTTCAATCCCCACTGGGGCCACATATACTGAAAATTCACTACTGTAAGTCACTTTGGATAAAAACGTCTGCTAAATGGCGTATATATATATATTATTATTATATGTGTGAGCTTGTGCGTGTATGTGTGTGAGCATGTGTGTGTGCGGTTTCATACCTCTCTCAGTGGGATGATTAGATGACACAGGTCTTCCTCTCTACTGGCGAAGCAGATGTAGTTGTTGGACACAAACATCTGTCCAATGACGTGCATCTTAGCAAAGGGAGTCCATAGTGTGCAGTCTGTGTGTCCGTCCAATCGTTCGTCCTGGGTCAGGCGGAACATGGCGCGGTACCGCTCGTTCTTAGCCCGGGCATCAAGGTCCCTGAAATGCATCATAAACAAAAAAGCATAGGCATTATTAAATAAATAATAAAAAAAAAAAAAAAGAGTAGTAGTCAGTAGGGGGCCTTGAATAGCGTTGCGGTCTAACGCACTCGCATTGACTGAGGCTTTGCGAGTGTGAGCTGCCTATTGTGGTTGCGGTTCAAAACCCGACCACGTCAGACTGGTGGGACCAGGAAGAGGGGGGAGGGAGAGCCGGCATGAGCTCGCTGAGAAGCAGGAAGGGCATTCCTGAAGAGCAGGCGGGTGAAGTTCTGTCTCGGAGGAGGCCTCGGGGATAATAGTTTGACCCGGAGAACGGGCGGCAGGCTCATGAGGGGAGGGCGAATCTAAATAAATAGAGGGTTAAATGGCTACTATATTGGGAGAAAAATCTGAGAAAAACCCCCCCAAAAAGTAGCCCATATCAATATATATATATTTTGTTTTTAGAAGTCTGAATGTGGGAGTGCACTGCCACACTGTAGCTCAGCACACAGCAGGGCAGCGTCACCCCAAAAGCATGGTTCATCAAGTTCGGTGTTTATGTGGAGGTCTGAATTCAGGAGGAGTTGGGAATTTTGTGAATGTGCCTCCTCCACTGCAAAAGCCATGGTGGTCAGTGATGAGGCAAAAATCTTTTACTTCAGAGAAAGCTGCAGTCTGTGGCCACTGTGGCTCCACCCAGTTGCAACCTGCTAATATTTCAGAAGCAAACAGGGTTCATTCCATGGAAGGCAGACCTGATTACGCATATCCATTAAGATCTGAATCCAGCGAGGAAAAAGATTCCACCCTCAGATGTTACTTCCCTTTCTTGTCTTACTCACAGTTTTTAGGGGCAGGAGAAAAACCCACATTTTTCAGACTTCTGATAGGCTGTGCATTCTGCAATGGGTCCTGAGCAAATCAATGTGAAAGTCCCTGACTACTTGACCGCAGTCGCGTCACAAACCAATTACACACAAGAGACAAACAGGCTGGGGGCTGGCAGATAGCGTAGCGGTCTAATGCACCCGTATTTGTCTGGTGAAGCACGTAAGGGTGTCTCCAGAAAGGGGGTCGGTGAGTTCTGTCTCGGAGGAGGTGGGTCGCCGCAGAGAGTAACAGGTATACAGCATATAAAGTACCAGTCAAAAGTTTGAGTACACCTTCCATCTAGATTACGGCTAATCGGGCACTCCTTCATTCTTCAGCAACATAATGACCCAAAATGCACCAGACCTCAATACCATAGAACTTGAGGGGACGAACTGAACAGAAGAGTCAAAGCAAAGCAACCCACATGTGCCCTTCCACTCTGGGAATTGCTGCAGGAGAGCAGGGAAGACATGTCGGGTGATTTCCTGCTGAAACATTAACTGAATAGCCGTGTTTGTGAGGCTGTTATCATGGCAAAGGGTGGCAATTTCACGGCAATTTTCTTGAGCATTGCTTTGATGTTTCTTTTGTTTATTGTTACATGTGTTTTTTTGATTTGCAAGTATTTACAGAAATGTATCCGGTGTAAAACACTGTCAATTATACAGTACCTCTTGAGGGCAGAGACATTCTTCAGGGTCTTGCAGGGTTTGGGCAGTGAGCGGTCGGCGGCAAAGCCCTCGTTGTCCAGAAGCTGCCTCATGGCAATGTTGGCCAGCTGCTCCATGAGTTTGAAGGTGTCGTTGATGTTCAGGAACATGGAGAAGAAATGCTCGGTGTCGCGCGTGCTGACTCGAATGCTCTCCGGGAAAAGCAGGGTGGCATTCTTCTCCAGCTGAGTCACATCCGTCCACTGCACCACCAGCGTCACTGCAAGAGAGAGACAGAGACAGAGACAGAGACAGAGACAGAGACAGAGACAGAGACAGAGAGAGAGAGAGAGAGAGAGAGAGAGAGACAGAGAGAGATATAGGGACCATCAGATGTCCTATTGAGACCAACTGAGCGAGACTGGCTGGGACTAGCAGCACCACTAGTGTCAGTATTAATATGTTCTCTCTCGGTCTCACCTTCCTTGCCCAGTAGAAACGAGTAGAAGCACAGGTGATTGACACTCAGGTACACCCATCCCTGTCGGGGGACGCGCCCCTTCCAGTAGCTGCAGGAGTAGTAGTTGACCAGCTTCTCCTCGTCCGGCATGCCGAACAGCTTCCGCATCTTCAGCTCCGCCTCACGGAACTTCCCCGAATCCTCGTCCTCGGCCTGCTGCTTGCTCTTGTTCTCCTCCGCGATGATCCCCTGGGAGAGAGAGAGAGAGAGAGAAAGAGAAAGAGCGAGAGACCCAGTTCACAGTGAACACCCACACACATCAACACGCTACAGCTGCCTCACCATCTACAGCTCCACAGCAGATTTACAGTGTAAATACACTAGTGTAGTACACTACACTACACTTAGAGCTACAATATTTTATTCTACATACCCATTGTTGGGGAAAAATGAACCAAACCAAACTAAAATAACAATACACACACAAAAATAGGCCTATAATGTGTATAAACTACAGTGTATTAGTTATAACAGAACGTTAAAATCAATAAATAACATTTAAACTGTGTACAATTTTGAGGGATGCATGATGCAATAATTATGTCTCTGGCTCATCGGGTTTCTAACCACGAATAGGCAGCTCACACTCGCAAAAGCACCAGTCAATGCGAGTGCGTTAGACCGATACGCTATCCGAGGCCCCACGATGATCTCATTTTAATAATTATGCCTCTGGCTCAGGCAATGATGTTCTTAGATACAGAAGAGTTTGGTTATTCATAACATTTGTAGGAATATTCTAAATCAAATGACAGCTCACTCCTGTGAAGACGTGGACTTTGTCATGGCAGTAAGTCTACTCAGCTGTTCCCTCATAGTTTTGGTACGAACGGTCGGTTGGTTTTGGCAAGACAGTCTTGTCTCGTCTGCACCCACTGTTTCAGTCTGAACAAGCCCTGAATCAGTCACTTACAGTAACCTGGTATCTCTATAAAGCGTTATAATGTGCGGTATCGAACAATCAACCATTCGAAACAACCAGTTCGAATCAAAAGCGTAACAGCATTGCCGTCACCTTCAGCAACTTGCTCCTGCTCGTCCAGTTAAAATATAACTACCATATAAATGGGTTACAGGACAAACAAGTACGTTAAGCTGCTAGGGGTGTGCCAAGCAGGTAAAACGAGTACCCCCTGATGCAAGTATGAGCATCTGCATTACGTTTGTGTGGCACTTAGGCATTCTGACCACTCTAGCTGACCAAAAGGCCAAACTGTTTGGGGCTCCCGGCCAGGGCCTGTCTGGCACAGTCGGGTTTCGAACTGCGGCTGCAGTAGGCAACTTGCATTCCCAAGTGAATTCTTAGACTGTTACGCAACCCTCCATTGGAGGGGGAGGTTATACAGCAAAAAGTAGATCATTTCAAATGTTTATTATTTTATGTTCAGCATGGAGGGAAAGTTTCCCATCTGTACTTTTGCGTTAAATGTATTTGCAGAATCACACGGTGAAGGTGAATGAAAGTGCTCAGCTAAACATTAAACATTACCAGATTGCTTTGAAGGTTAATACATCATTGGCTTGAAGATAAGCTAAAATAGTTTTATTTCAGTGACTGATTCAAACATTCACAGCTTCCAAAAGTATTACGGGACCATATGAGGTGAGGTGACTTTGCCATCTGTTCATGTGCATGAGATATTGGGACTGTTGACTTTCATTATATTTGCCACTTGGTAGCTCCCGGCTCACACTGAAAGGTAAATAACCAGACTGTTAGGCCTCCGATGGCCCTTGGCCTCCAGTGGAACTTGGCTGGTCCTTTATGAGTGTGAGCTGCCTATTCCGGTTGCGGTTCGAAACCCAATTGACCCTTCGCTAAACCACGCCCCCCTTAGTTACTGTTGCTAAGTCCGTCAAGCTTTCGGAGCCAGCATGGCGCTCCCACTATTGCTAACTGCACTCCCTGGATAAATATTGTCCAATTTTTGGAAAATAGAAAAAGAGATTTCAGATAGAAGCAGACAGAAGGGTCTACAATATGCATTTTAAGGTTATATTCAAGATATCACACTGACTCAGCAACAAAATGACGTTAAAAAAATTAAGATGGAAGCGAAAGCCTACAGATCACAGAGTAAAAGTGAACCTGGCGATTGAGACAGAGGACAACGACATTAAGGAGCAACACTGTTCCTGTAAAGCTGGGTAGGTCTCTATTCACTATTACAATCATTAAAAAGAAAAAGCAGTAGGCCTATATAACGTTACATTCAGTAGTAAGTTACCTAGCATTAGCTAACTAACGTAACATTAGTAGCCTATAGTGTGCTGTAACGACATTACTCTGGTTAGCTCCACAGGTTTCTGCGCCCATCTTATCGGACTTATCCATACCCTGGACCTCTGTAAAGCAAAAAATATCAGCAGTGTGTCAGCCCAGTCCTACTTTGGGTACTCGGGACTGGGCTTCCCATTGACAAAGTGCTGAAATAGTAATGAAAAAATAGTATTACATTTTGACATCAAGGTAACTTTACCCACTTGGTTTTCTAGAGCTTGACTGTAACATCTTAACGTTACCAAGCTGGCTGGATCACGAATAACAAAGCTAACATTTAGTCTAACTTTACCAACGTTGCAACCCGGAGCTGTATATCCAGACCGTAGCCACGTTAGCTTAGCTGGCTAACACTTTTCAGGATTTGATTTTGGTTTTGGAAAGGGAAAAACGAGTAACGAGTGTCACTGTTACAAGTGCCCCAGGCACAACGTTTAACCATAACTAGCTAAAAGTCCACAAAACCAGCTCGAAAATGAAGAAAATCTTTTCCGTCAGAGTCAATGGAGCGCCGCCATAAACTGTCGGACCTCTGTCGGAGCCTGTCCTATGCTGCGCTGTGATTGGCCAGTCTGCGTTTCGGGGCGTGGTTTAGCGAAGGGTCAATTGTGCCAGACCGGCCGTGCTGGGAAGCTTTGATCAGGGTCGTCGTTTGGCTGTCCGCCCCACAAGGAGGGGGGGAATGAGCCGGCACGAATTTGCCTAGAAGCGATTCTCTAGAAAATTATCCGAATTCTCCAGAACATGGGTGGGCAAATTCCGCCTCAAAGGAAGTGGAGTTCGCTGCCCTCTGGGAATTAGCTTGCCTTGTAGAGTTGGTGGGGGAGGGCAAATCGAGATAAATAGAGAGCATAATTGGCCACTAAATTGGGAGAAAATATCTGAAACAAAATTTAAAAAAATTACTTTAAAAAAAGAAGCGGCATGTTAACAACACAACTATCCAGACAGACTGACAGCACCCAACGCAAGTAGTAAATCAAGAAAATTAGATTTTTGGATGGAATATCTCTTCAACGAGAACAATGATGCAGCTGATCAACATCAGCCTTGTTACCAGAGATAATGTGAACAATGTGCTAAGGTGCTGTAATTGAATGCACAAAAATGCATAGAGCTCCCAAATTATGTTGACAAAATTTGCATGATAAAAAGAAACATGGTCAACAATTAGAGGTAATATTTTAAGAAGATTTCTGCTACTGTTCTTACAAACCGACCGACATGCAAAAGGGGAAATTCGAATGCCGTGTCAGAGATAGAGTAAAGAGTACCAGAATTAGCTTTGGTAAAAGAAGTGAGTACAGCCACTTACCCCCAAAGCATGTATTTTAATGCAGTTTTGAACTCTCGTTTTAAGTCTTTGTTTTGACTCAACTTGGAATTAAACAAACAACATTCCAGGGTCTATAAACTCAAGGCTAGTGACCCAGTATGGTCCCAAGTGTGAGGTCCCTTTAAATCTTAATGAATGAAGGCAGCTGCTGAACCAAATGAATAATGCATTCACTGTAAATGTTCAATACAATTACGTGGAAAAACACCCAGGAGGCCTTAACAGTGGCTTGTGGTTTCATAAAGTGACAAAAAAAGTCACTGTTAGAGCTCACTAACATACAGGCAGGGGATCACATGACCACATATATATTTTATTTTTTTTCTCCCAATTTTTTTATTAGCCATTTATACCCTCTTTTTCATGTCAATTATCTCCCCCTAATGAGAACTCGCTGCCGTAGTCCCGAGACCGGTAGTGGGCAAAGCACCGCCTTCTTCAAGCCGGCACCCTCCAAGCCGTCACCATAACACACAAGACCACTCCTATACGCAGCAAGCTCATATTGGCTTCCCTGCCCCCCACCCTGGGGCGGACAGCCAATTACCGACCCCTAGTGGCACTCCCGGCCAGAGTCGAAACTGGCGCGACCTGGTGGAATCTAACCCCGGTCACAGTGGGCAACATCGGACGTTCTTACCGCCACTTCAGGGAGGGATCACATGACCACTCCAGTGAGGGATCGCATTGCCTACCTGGATCTTCCCCCGGACAAAGGTGGTGATGTCCTCCTCGTTGTCAAAGATGGAGAGAGTCTGCAGCAAGTTGGCCTCCAGCCATTCCCAGTGCTCTGTGATCTCCTTACGTGAGGAGCCTAGAGAAAGACAGACGCGTGAACCACATACAACTGCTGAGCAACTTCACAAAAACACCAAAAATGAGTGGAGCTGTTACACGATACCAGTTAGTAACTTGAACCAATCATAGCATGATCCTATGTTGAGCAAAGTCTTTTGAATGGTTCATAGTGCATGGTATCTCCACTCATTATGCCAGTCATGAAGCCTCACACACTGTTTACCAGGTCTGACTGTTAAAAAATGAATCGTTTTAATAAATGTAATAAATTAAGTTGTGTCCTGTTCCTCACGCTCTCCACTTTACTCTCTGACTCACTCCTTCACTTACACATTGACTGACTCACTGAGAAAGCAACTCCTGCAATAACCAAGATTCAAAAAGCAAAAACAGGGTGGAAAAGTGTGCCTGAGCTTTTAGCATCAGCTAACAGAAAAGATCAATGATTTTGCAGTTAAACGGATGAACAGTAGCTTTTGAATGCTCAAATGACTCTTGACACCCTTTAAAATAACCTGCCAAGGTTTCACTGGTTTTTAGAGATGCTGTAAAAGATACTTCCTGATGTTATTTTAAAGCAGACAGACACTTCTGTGTGTGTTAGGGTGTATGTGTGTGTGTGGGTCTTTATGTGGGCATAGCTGCCAAAAAGAAGACAGCAAGGAGGACTAAGGTAATTTGAGTGTGGTATAGAGGTGGGTTGGTTTTGCTGAAAGCCAGAGTGTGTGATGTACATTAATATGACTTCTTTTTTTTCCGGGTGTGCAATATTCCCTCCCACAGCCACAGTCAGAAGGTCAGAAGTGATTTCACTGAACAGGCAGTCCTTTCTTCCCACTATTTCTGGCTAACAGTCAGATCAGGGGACGTTTCCATGGAAAATTAGGCATATAAATCTTGCCGCTATTTATCTACATTTTATTCCGTTTTGTGATCAAAAACAAAACATATACATTCAGATTTAACTGCACTATATGACTGGTGGCTTTATGTAAATCAGGCCTAAAAACATTTGTTTTTAACAAGGCCTTTTCTTAACTTGCTGTTTGTTTTTATGCATCTTTGTGTTTGTTTCCTTTGTATTGTGCTTTTGTAGCACTTTGAGATTTATAAATTATAAATAAAATGCATTATTATTTTATTATTATTATGTCTGGGGACAGTAGGCTGTCTCCAACGCCTAGGTTTACCACACTACAGTATCCACAGTTCAGCATTTAGGCCTACATCGGGTCTTCTCACGGACCCTGTTTGTCTGGTCAGGAACAACTGCTAGCCTTGCACACACAGAATTAGGGCTGCCCATAACACAGCAACCTTTGACCTCTGTGCCATCTGTACTGACCACAAGCAATGCTCCAGTAGATCTGTGAATCCCCTGTCTGGTGCAGTATCCTGTAGGGGGCAACTCTGGCGCTGGAGTCCAACACCACATCCAGCGTTCCCACCAGCAAGCCTGAAAACACACAACAAGAGTGCAATTCTCACACACTGCGGCCTTAAAACACACAGCAAGAGTGCAATTCTCACACACTGCGGCCTTAAAACACCCAGAAAAAGTTCCATTCTCACACACACAGGGACCTTAAAGTTACAAGAGGGCACTACTCACACATGGCTGAACACCCACAACAAGAGTGTACGTGTGAAACACAATTGCCAAGAGGGTGATACTAGCCTATACGGCTATGTTCTTTTATATTCTTCAAGCTACCTTATTAATTTAAGTGCGATAAGCCCCATATGGATGAAGCATTGGCAGTATGGCAAGATCAAGGCCATTATAACCAGAAGGGTTAGAAGGGTGCAGTTTCAGATATCCAGTGGAGGGGGTCCCTGAGATCCCCAAGTACACCTGCTGGAAACTAGGTTCATCTCATAATTGATCATGTTTTACACCATATAAGTTTCTATAAATACTTGAAAATGACAAAAAGACACATGTAACAATAAACAAAAGGAACATCAAAGCAATGTTCATGAAAATTGAATCTTGGATTCCTCAAAATAGTCACCCTTTGCCGTGACAACAGCCCCACAAGCATGAGCCATTTGGTTAATAATTTTCAGCAGGAAATCACCCGACATGTCTTCCCAGCTCTCCTGCAGCAATTCCCAGAGATGCAGGGCACTTGTGGGTTGCTTTACTTTGACTCTTCTGTCCAGTTCGTCCCATACAAGTTCTATGAGATTGAGGTCTGGACACTGGGCAGGCCAGGTCATTAGTTTGAGTTGTCCTTCACTGTCCTCCTTCACCAGATAGTTCTTGCACAACTTCAAGGTGTGTTTCGGGTCGTTATGTTGCTGAAGAATGAATGAGTGCCCGATTAGCCGTAATCCAGATGGAAGGTGTACTCAAACTTTTGACTGGTTCTGTATATCAGCAAAGAACCAGCTGAATAAATGCATATTATGTAAAAATGCAGCCTGCTTTGCAAGTCACCCTGGATGAAGGCATCTTATAAACAAATAACAGCTAATCAAGTTTGTTTTATGGCAAAGAAGCAAAACCAATAAGAAATTAATCACGCAAAATAAAGCAGCACTTTCTGACCTCTATACCCGTAGGCTACATCTGAGGTCCGCACTGGACTACACGTTGACTTCCTACTGAGACAATCATAAATAGCAAAGCTCAATCCACCAAGGAGGAGAGGAAGTGGTGACAACACACTGGTTTTCTGTGTGATATTATCCCCTGCTAGCCTGACATGCACGCACATGCAACACAAATGCAGTTGGATTTCTATTGAAATATGCAGGTATATAAATATGCAGTTCATCAGCCAAACACAAAATGTGAAGTATTCAAATCTCAATGGAGTTAACTTAACTACCTAGAGTGGAAGGCCAGGACGAAGAACCTTACCTGCCCAAGAGAGGCCCTAGCCAACTAGCCTATACCTTCTTCAGCGATTGATTTTCACCCACCCACCCTCTCATAAACAAACAGATGGTGCGTTTCATCCTACTCCACAAATAATCAGTTAATTAAAAACCCTGGGCTCTAAAATGATTGCAGTTCCTGTTAGAGCTAGGGGGAACTTGCTCTCATTCATTAAACACACACACACACACACACACACACACACACACACACACACACACACACACACACACACACACACACACACACACACACTTCAGCATTAAGCTTCAACGCTTGGACGGAATGTCTTTTATGATATGCTGACATACCGTCCTGATTATACAATTGTAGACAAGCTTGCCTCGATTTCACATGACTGAATGTACAGCCTGATAAATGTAGGCTAATGTGCAGGACCACGTGGAAAAGCTCAGCGCTAAATTAATGATGATAAAAACATTATCGAACACCTACGTGACGGATATTAAAGACGTAAATCGTTTTGAGACTAGACGCCCAGGAAGTCCCAGGAACGTACCTTGAAAATATTAGATGACATCATGCCAACTTGGCGTTTCAGAAAGAAAAATTAGCTCCAGAAGGACCTTTTAAGAGCGGTAGTAATATTAGTTCCATAAGGAAAAACGCTTTGGGTGAAATGTAATTAATTATCGCATTACTGGAGTTGAGTATTCCGTTTGAGGAGGGAACGGGGAGAAAATGGGAGCATTGTTTTGGTCAGGTGGTCGGGGCGACAGAGCAATTCTGGATTTGACCGAAAGCAACAGCGATAAGGGAAGGGTTTATTCAACTGTGTGTCATGCATTGTAGCATGTAGCAATTGTCCCTGTGAAA
Source organism: Aldrovandia affinis (assembly GCA_029706075.1). NCBI lineage: Eukaryota > Metazoa > Chordata > Actinopteri > Notacanthiformes > Halosauridae > Aldrovandia > Aldrovandia affinis. The sequence continues at coordinate 3,920,065 of JAINUG010000049.1, forward strand.
GAAAACTACAGAAAACTACAGGCTAAGCAACACACAAGGCTTGCGTAACTATGCAGGGATACTAAACATGGGAAATGTTGCGATCGTAAATAGTAAGCTACAGTCGTGAATAAAACATATGCCAGTTTTACACCTTTTATAGCTGTAGGCATCCAGTGCATAGCAACTTGTTCTTTAGGCTATACTCTATATTTGTCTTATAAGACCATTAGTTATAGACAACTACCATTGTCGAGAGATGCCATGACAAAGATGCTCTCTCGGAGCTAGAGAGCCATCATTTTTATTTTGGTTAATATTATTTGCAGTCCAATGGCAGGGGACGAACGCGGACTCGCTGCGAAGGATTAAAAGCTAGCAGTTTGCTTCTCCATATACAAAAACAATTCTTCCAAAAATGTGATTACATAAATAATCTAGGTTTGCGATGTCCACTAAACGTGCACTAAACACTAACACTAACTAACGTTGGACAAACAAACCACCACTAGCTAGCTAGGTAGCCATGGTTTGTTGTTGTTCAGCATTCTAACGTTAGCTAAGTTAGGTACACAAGTCAACAAAATCTAATTTGTGGATAGTGTCTTTTACTTGATAAACCCAACCTGTATTTCCACCATGCGCAAATATTTAACGTATTCCACACCAGGTCTGTAACGTAATATGTTGCTAATTAAAAATGCATTTTTGATGACATACCAGTGATGCCCCCTCCTTTGCCGTGTCCCTTTCTTCGCTGGAGAATGAAGAAGGGGTTCGCCCTTTCGCTCACCCAAAGAGCGTTGGCAAGCAACACCTCCTCCGGACTTATCCACATTTGTGCGTCTAAAATATTCCCCCTCTCACGCCAAAACAAGCGGACTTTTGTTTGCGTGTAATTTCTGCGTGTCACGGGTCCGTTTTTGCAGACGCTGTGTGCCTGCTCCTGTTATGAGTTCACTCCATGGGCCGTCAGCTGCGCCGTTGAGTCGCTGCTGCAATGGTCCTTCCTCCTCTGACGTCACCACGCCACATGTGCGTCACTCTGCGCCGCCAAGCTATGGTCGTGCTGGCAGCAAAAGTTGAAAGTAAACAGTTGAAATGTACAGTAGATGGTTTCTATTCACATCCTTGATAAAGATGAACAAAAAAGATAGTATAAAATGAATTATATAAGTGAAAAAAAGCAGCGACTGGGAACACACTTTTAGAGGAAGTGCCTCCAGTAGAAACTACTAAGATATGAAGGGATTGAACATGGAGTCGTTCGGACTGTACAGTAGACTCCGCTTTGATTCACACCCTTGATTTGATAAAGATGAACAAAAGACATCGTATAAAATAAACGATATAAGTAATGAGGTATATTTTATGCTAAAACATGCAGAAAATTCCAAACCTACAATACTAATACAAACAGAAAAACAAATTTTGTTTTATTAATAATATTTTTTTCCAGAAAACATCTGGATCACACTTATTCACACCCCTAACTATTCTTTGAAATTTAATCCAACAAAAGCAAATCTTCATAAATATGCAACTTATTTGAAGTTTAATGGAAGGTTATGGAACTATACACTGGTCTACAATGGTTTCCTGTTAATATAGGGTATAAAAAGGAGGGAACACAGGTTTGAAATATTGTGGTCAGCCATGATCATGAAAGACAAAGAACTTGCTGAAAGCATCAGACAAAAGGTTATTGACCTCTACAGATCAGGAGATGGCTACAAAAAAATCATTAAAAAGTTAAAGATACTGCTGTTCACTGTTGTGTAAATTATTAGGAAGTTTAAGGCCACTGGAAGTGGTTAACCTGCCAGGTAGAGTATGTAAGTCTATCTTGCCCCCACGTGTAGTGAGATGGATGGTTCAAGAGGCTAAAATAAGTCCAAGGGGCACAGTTCAAGATCTCCAAAACAACCTGGCATCTTGGGGTTACAAGGTGTCTAAAGCTGCCATTCTACGACGCCTATATGACAATGGCCTTATGGCAGAGTTGCAAGAAGAAAGCCTCTTTTGAAGACAATTCACCGAAAAAGGCGTCTTGAATTCAGCAAATTACATCTGAACTACAATTGTGTCTTGTGGTCAGATGAAACAAAAATCAAGCTTTTTAGACATGCACATCAGCGTTATGTTTGGCATCCAAAGAATGAAAAGCACCTCATGCCTATGGTGAAACATGGTGGTGGATCATTAATGCTTTGTGGTTGTTTTGCATCCACATCCACATCCAAAAACCTTGTTCCCTCTGCCAGGAAGCTACACATTGGCTGCAGATGGACCTTCCAACAAGACAACAATCCCAAACATATGTCCAAAGCAACTAAGAAATGGTTGACAGAGCACAAGATCAATGTCCTGACATGGCCATCCCAGAATCCAGACCTGAATCCAATTGAACATTTGTAGTTTGAACTCAAAAAAGCGGTCCACAAACATCAACCCAAGAATCCAGTGGTGGGCCGTCAGGGCCTGCAAGGCCTTCTCTGCTGGCCTAAAAAATATCTGAATCACAGACTGATGTTAATTATATTTTGTCCATGAATACTTATTAAATTATTCCAAATGGTCTGTTCGCTTCCTTTCATAGCTGTTCCCCTGGTTGCTCTGCATCCAGATGTGTATTTTCATATTAAAGCATTTAACCAATCACATTTCAGCCATCATTTGTTGCCAGGGTCGAAGAAATCTGCCTGGAGGCCTTCACAATCAGTTCTGCAGGCCCTGTAGCATAAAATAAGTGTTGATCAAACTGTTGCTTCAACCAATCAGATTTTGAGTTGGGGACACGAAGGCCTTCTAGAAGGCCTAGGTAACGTCAGCGTATTCACACCCTTTGATTGGATAGTCAGAGAGTGTCTGACTATGATGTAATATGATTGGTTAAATGCTTTAATATAAAAATACACGTCTGGATGCAGCGCAACCAGGGGAACAGCTATGAAAGGAAGCGAACAGACCATTTGGAATTATTTAATAAGTATTCATGGACAAAATATAATTAACATCAGTCTGTGATTCAGACATTTGAGCGGACATTTTCAGCCCTAAAGCGAATTAAAACTTATGCCAGAAATAGGCTTCGACAGGGCAGGCTCGACTTTCAGCATTAGCTTCGATGGCGATAGAAAAGGACTTCTTGATGGAACTGAAACACACGGATAATCTGTACGACAGAGTAATTGAACTCTTTTTGAGGAAAGAAAGGAGGATGGATTTTGTGTACAAATAATACGGATTTTTGGTGAGTAAAATGTTGCTATTTTCCTAAATAATATTGCAATTTTATGAGGTTATTATTATTGATGCTTTTTTATGTGTGTCGCAGCTGTAGCACCCTGGGTTTGTTTCTTCAGTAAAGGCATTTATTCTGGATACACGAGTTATCTATCTGCGATGCAACGGCAACGGGTGTCTGTTCGGTTTGTTTTTGCACTTTGTTTATTTATCTTTCTTCAGTCATGTTTCATGAGAGAGAATGACAGCGATAGAGACGAGAGAGAATGACAGCGATAGTTAGAAGCATGAGATAATTAGTGATTAGTAGTGTTAGTAACTTAATCTAAATCCCTAATGTTAGTAGATTAGTTGGTTAGTACTATATACATCTAACTAATATATACAAAGTGTAATTAGAAAGTAAGAAGGAAGTAAAACGAGATTAGAAACGAAGACGGAAAAACCGAAACATAGAATTTCCCGAAGTGCATGACAGAACGAGAATGAAACATGACTGAAGAAAGATAAATAAACAAAGTGCAAAAACAAACCGAACAGACACTCAAAACATAACAATAAGATGGCTTTTATAGCCATAAAATAGTTATTGAGGGGTGGATTGATTCAGACGGAGCACTACTGAAGGCCTAGGTGTGAAATGCACGGCCCGCCACTGCAAGAATCTGAAGGAACAATTCTGCATGGAGGAATGGTTGAGGGTCCCCCCCAAGAAGTTCCATGACCTCGTGCAACACTATAGAAGGTGACTATTTGCTGTTACAATGGCCAAGGGAGGAATCACCAAGTGCTGTTAATAGGGGTGTGTATATTTGTGATTCTTGATTTTTTAAAATTGTGAACAGTTCAATTGTGGTTCGTACCAATGCATTATTATTAAAGAATAGAATTATATTGTTTATTTTATACGATCTCTTTTGTTCATCTTTATCAAGGATGTGAATAAAAACAGTCTACTGTACCTATTTAGAAGTTACTCTGAAAATGTAGTTACTCTGAAAATGTAGTTAACTAAGTTACCAATTTACGATACACTGGAAATAGTTAAGCTACAGCAAAGCTACCATGGTGAGAAAAGTAGTTAGCTACACTAAAACGACTTTTACAACATTGAAGTTACTTTACTTTATGAAAAAAACCAATGTGTACATAAATGGCCATTGCTTTACTTACTTTTACTTTAGCTCTTCTAAATGAATTACCTTTAAGTGCAAATAAAAGCACTGGGTATATACCTGGTAATTAACACACTGTAAAATAAAGTGTAATCCAATTTCCAATACTGAAAATACAGTATGTACATCCTCTGACAATGAAGAGAACATATTTTCAGGGAACTCTGATCTGTCAATGCAAATTAAGGATAAGTATGCCTTTATAATGTTGTACACAATTAAAACTTGTAAAATGTAAAAACAACAAAGAAAGTAAACACTTTGATGTCAATAATAGTATTTATGTAACGTTGTAAAAGTTAAAATATATTTTACTTTTTTTTTTACACGTAGGGGAGAGCGGGGTAAGTTGTCACACGGGTAAGTTGTCACACTGTTCATACCTCCAACCACAGGGGCACTATCTCAAAAATCAAATAGCTACTTTGTTGCAACTAGGGTCAAATTCAAATTCCTTTTCACAGGTGGTCAAAGATCACTTTAATTACATGTGAGCACAAGTTTCGTGTTTGTCTCCTTCAAAAGTAAGTAAATGGCACCTTACATTTTATGTAATAAAACTGTGTTAGGTATAAATGTTCAAAATTGTATTTGTGTACCGAATAAAGGAGGCAATAAGGTGTCTCTTGATATGTTAGCTGCAGTCCTATGTTGAACTAGCCTTGAGATTTAGCAAACATTAGCCCACATGCCCGTTTGGGGCAAGTTCTCTCAATGGCTTTGAGGCAAGTTGTCACATGAGGCTAATTGAAATGTGTTTTTGAAGGAAAGAAGCATTGAGGGAAGGAAGAAAGGAAAGAACAAACAAAGGAACAAAAAAAGGGAGATGATGGTGAGAAATTATAAAAGAAAGACAGAGAATGGCAGCACACCTCCTGACATAATGTTGAAGGCAGTCAGGCAGGTGAAGCTGGAGAACAAATCAATCAGAAGCACAGCAAACGATTTTAATATAAATTACCGTACTCTGACTCGGTATTGTGAAAAGGTTACCAGCGAATAAATTGTCAGTCAGGCAGCCATGCCAACAACAGTGGTTGGCTATAGAAAGCCAGGGCAGGTATTTCCACCTGATTTGGAGACGCAGCTTGTTCATTATATCGCTAGGTCAGCTGACATTTATTTTGGTCTGTCGCCAAGTGAGATCAAGACTTGCCTACCAGTTTGCTGTGGCACACAAGCTGAAGTTCACACCAATGTGTCTAGAAACAGAAAAGGCCAGCTTGGAGTGGTTTACAGCCTTCTTAAAACGGCACCCAATGCTGTCACTAAGAAAGCCTGAGGCAACTAGCCTTGCCAGAGCTAGTAGCTTCAACCGAGAAAATGTCAATGCCTTCTACGAAAATTTAGCAAATGTGCTAGACAGACATCAATTTGGACCAGGGGACATATGGAATGTCGACGAAACTGGGGTGACCACTGTCCATAAACCTGACAAAGTAGTGGCCAGACGCCTGTGCTGTCTAAGCCACAGGAAATAGTATACCTCCATATTTCATATTTCCCCGTGTCAACTTCCGCGACCATTTTTTAAACAACGGACCACCTGGCAGCAAGGGAGCGGCAAATCCCTGGGGGTGGATGAAAGATGTGCACTTTTTAGACTTCCTGAAACATTTAATTAAGCATACAAAATGCTCAAAGGAGAAACCATGTTTACTCCTTTTGGACAACCACGAATCTCATATGTCCATTGATGGACTCAATTATGCCAAAGAAAACGGCATAATTATGGTGTCATTCCCACCCCACTGCTCTCATCGGCTTCAACCCTTAGACAGGTCTGTCTACGGGCCGCTAAAAAGGCACATCGACACAGCGTGTGATGCATGGATGAGGAACAATCCTGGGAAAACAATGTCAATTTATGACATTCCTGGGATTGTGGCAATCGCTTATCCTGTGGCGGCAACCCCCTTGAACATTCAGGCTGGCTTTAGGGTAGCTGGGAAACAGCCTTACAACAGGGATGTATTTTTGGAAACTGAGTTTGCGCCATCCTATGTTACGGATCGCCCTGCCCCGCCAGGCCCCAGTACCAACCCTGCCCTGCCAGGCACAAGCACAGACGCAGACCCGTTCAGTTCCCATGCCAGCTCACCCTTACCCAGCAATGCCAGTGCTGGCAGCAGACTACCAACTCTAGAGGACCTCCGGCCATTTCCATAAGCTGGTTCCCGAAAACAAACTAATAATGGAAGAAAGCGGCGCAAAACCGCAATTCTAACAGACACACCTGTGAAGCATCTCATCTCATCTCATCTTCAGCCGCTTATTCCTAGTTAGGGTCGCGGGGGGGCTGGAGCCTATCCCAGCATGCATTGGGGCGAGAGGCAGGAATACACCCTGGACAGGTCGCCAATCCATCGCAGCACCTGTGAAGCAAGCACTACAAATGGAAAAATCACAATCTAAAAACAGGCTGTTTCTGGAAGAAGGGAAGCAAAGTGCAAAATCTGGATCTGCCGAGAACAAAAAGGCAACAGTAAAAAGAAAAACAGACGAGTCATCATCAGATGAAGAGGAGTGCTTCTGCCTAGTCTGCATGGAGCCATTTTCTAACAGCCGCCCCAAAAGAGACTTGGGTGCAGTGTGTGAGATGCAAGAAGTGGGCCCATGATGCTTGCACCCCAGGCCAGGCAATTTATTTGTGCCAGAACTGTGACTCTGAAGATGAGTCTGATTAGAAGTGTTTTGTTGTGCATTACACCACGTCTGTTTTGTTAAGACTAAGCATTTTGTTCTTTAATGAATGAGTTCTGTAATGAAATGTACTTGGTTTTGAATTTGAAAGTAAAAAAAATTATATTCACAATTATTTTGTTGTATTCTTATTTGTTGGGGTTACCTGATGGGGTAAATTGTCACAAGTGCACACCCTCTATTTAACTGTCTACAACTCCATACTGAAATAAGATATGAATATGTAATGAATACAAAATATGTGCCCAAGACTTCCACCTTTCATTTGGTATGGCATTTATACCATTGCGATGTATTGCGCCCAGTACAGGTAAGACAGAGTGAAAAGTGTGACAACATACCCTGCTCTCCCCTAAATGTAAAATGTAAAAATGTAAATATATTGTTCGCTACAGTTATATAACACATTGTCCACTGCCAATAAGAGAAAATGCTCACGTTCATATTATTCAACGCTGCGTTTAAAATAAACTAAATAAATAAATCACTGTTTTTTGTTTTATGCCAATGCACTTTTCAAAGAACAACGCGAACGTCAATTTAGCCAGTGACACAATATTTACAGGATTTAATTTTTTGTTAATGATGAAATATGCATGCCTTTGTGTGGGTTCCACATGCAACTCTGGGTGATCAGTTATTCACCCATTCCTTCCTTTTCCATCTTTGTTCTTTTTTCCCCTAAGACCTAGGCCTACTAGGCTACTATGCCGTCCGAAAGCTTTTTGGTTCATGCAACTCTGAAATTAAGTTAAATGTCAATTTGCTTATTAATAAGACGGCTTTTGACACCATGGTGGTGACGAGCTACTGTATTGCGATCAACATGACCTCCAAATACATGTAAAAATATATACATATTTGGATCACAGGAGAAGAACCGCAGCCAATCGCACTTAGGAGAGAAAATATTGAAAATGCTTCGCTTATATAAATACAGTTAAAACAAAATAAAAACATAAATGAGAGATAGGATAGTACACAATATAAAACATGAAAGCGACCGTTCTGTACGCCTATTTTTCCCTTATCTAAAGTCTGAACAGTTAAAACGCTATACAGCTCGTATTCACACCCACACAGAAAGACAACACATGAGCAACCGATCGAAACAGTGTGCCCAATATCAGACAGGTCATGTTGCTGTGTGTGCAGATATATCGTAAACTAGTTGACCTGTTCCCCCTTGTTAAAAATGATAGCCCTTCTATGTAGTAACGGTACTGCTGACACGTTTATTTGCAGTTGAAATAGAATCGGAGGTAGCGGTGCTGATTAAGCGAACCTCATCTCACTGAAATCACAGCAACTCCAGGTAACCGTAATACATCCTAATTTCCAAAAAGGAAAAAAGGCAGTATGTTCAATAAGCGTCAATATGAGTTTATAGATGAATTGTAGATTTTGGTCATTTTAAATGTGCTTTGTTCTATTGTTAACCTGCCAATATTCCATGTCGATTCCATGTCACCCCGGTTTGTTTAATACACGTGCGCAGAAACCTGGACCTGACACTAGCAGTCATCTGCGCTGATAGGCTACAGTAGTGTGATTTCAGAATTAAATCAAGTAGCTAACTTTGTACAAATATGTCTTTCTTGTTATTATATATTTGGACTTTGTTGCATGTGTTGGTGAGTTTGTAATAGGCGAAGCATGCAAATTCAGTTGTAAGCGGAGAAGCGTGCAAATTCCTTGGCCTGCTATTGGCCGAGAGCAAATTACTTCAAAGGGCTTTTTGTCACCTAATTACAATCTAATTTGCATGCTTCATCGTTTCAAATGTATAGGTCGTTTTTGATATCAAGCTGTTTTGCAAACAACGTTAGAAACGAATTGCGTCGGTACTTTTTGATATCCAGGAAGGCAAACGTTGTTATGAATAGGACAAATTTTGCTGTGTGAAGTGGAAGTGTTGCTTTGAGACAAAGCGATTTCAACAACAAGGTGTTTGTGACCTGATGTGACCAAACGTTAAAGTGATGGGATTGTATTGGTATCTATTAAATGATAAAAGTCTATGAAACAATATCGCATGAAAGGTTTTAATACCTAAATTTAAGTACGATGAGAACATAAAAGAAAAACAGACATAGGGAAGCCTCTCTGGGTGAATTCACTTCTGGTGCCAAGGAATCATGGTCATAAAAACCCACCAGCATCTTGGGACTTGCAACTGCAGGCCAGGCAAGACCAGTACCAGTGCCACTACTTCATAAGGCGACGTGCACACAACTCATAAGTCCTGTGCGACGTACACTTCCAAATTCAGTTGCTCTGTTGCCAGCAGATTTTTTCCCATTTTTGCTCGCAATTTAGTGGCCAATTAAACCCTCTATCTATTTCAATTTGCCCTCCTCAACGAACTCACCTCCCGTCCTCTGGGTCAAGCCAATTCCCAAAGGCCAGGGATGATCCGCCTCCTCCGAGACGGAACTTGCCCACCTACTCATGCAGGCTCACCCTCCCCCTTCCCCCTGGGGTGGACAGATTCAGATTCAGATATGGTAACCGTACAAAATAGCAGGATAGTGCGGTTACCATATTACATTGTTACATATATACATTGTTACCTATATTTTATATATTTATTCATGTATGTCATTTGCACTGTCATTACTTACGGGTACTATTTTGTTACAATGTGTGGTTTTTCTGTGTGTATTTCTGATGCTGCGAAGTTGAAGGGCCAGGCCCAAGATTTTTACTCTGGTGTACCTAGTATCACAGATGTAACAAATAAAGGAATCTGAATCTGAATCTGAATCTGTCCACCCCAGGGGGAAGGGGGAGGGTGAGCCTGCATGAACTCGCTGAGAAGCCCGAAGGGTGCACCAAATGCAGGTGCGTTAGACTGTTTTAGTTACCACCTCAAGGTCCTTACGGGCAGTAACGTGCTACGTTTGTGGGACGTCCGTGGCAAACGTAGCAGCTCTCTCTTGGGGTGGCGTGAAGATTCCTGTGCACTGGCAGATTCCAACTTTGCCATGTTATTGGAGGTGCAGGAGAGTTAGATCTGGACTTCATGTCACCATGCCATCCCTTGCGCCCCTTCCCACCTCCCACCCCACGGCCTATCACTCAACCTCTTTCCTGCCTGTCTTTGCCTCCAGTGCTTGCCCCCTCCCCCCCTTCTTCCACCCCAACTTCCTGATCAATCTACAAAAAAGTAGCAACTGTTTCCTGACCAAGAGAGCATAATAACTATTGTGCTGGTCTTATGTGTTCAACACAGCCATGGGTTTGCCACCGTGCCCGCCCTGCTCAGTGAGCAACATTTGTTTTTGTTTTATTATCTTTAAAGTACTTCCTGGTGCATAAAACGGCTAGACTGATGTTGCGTTGTAATTGAGTGGTATAAAACCAACCTCACTTGGTTGCACATACTTCTAATTTCTAAATGAGTGGCACAAAGATGACATTTTCGAGAGAGAGCTGCTGCAGATTGCTCACATTAATAATGTATTGATTTTCAATAATTCATCATTTTGTTTTTCTCGCCATAAAATCCTGGTAACAGGATAAAGGTAAAATACCTTGGCAACAGAAGTAACTACCTGCTCAAAGTGGGTCAAGTTGTATGTATGAGAACAGATGCATGACTTTTCCATCCTCACAAATTTGAGCAGTTTGTTTGGTGTATCCCACTGCACTGTGGGATGCGTGTAGAAACAAGGATCATGCATTTTCGCTATGTCACGGCACAGTGGGCTATGTCATGACACATTATACACACTGAACACTTTTCCCTGGAAGACAATGGTGGAAAGAAACTTGACTGGGGCAGAAAATTCACTTGTCTGGGATCACACCCATTGCATTATGGTAACCCTGACAGACTACGGTCCATACAGCTGGTGTCATTACAAAATGAAAGAGCCTTGCACCCACTCTCTGATGCTCCAGCATTTCCAAACAGTTCATAATCCAGGCATTGCTCACAAATGTTTGCCACTCCAAATGTTTGTTCCTCTCAATACACACACTGAGACTCCAGATATTGGGCCAAAAGCCACTGCAATTGGTGCAGCCAGCCCAAGTTCACGCATGTCACCCCTCTACTCACCTCTCTGCACTGGCTCCCAATCGCAGCATGCATCACATTTAAATCACCGGTGCTGGTTTACCAAGCCACTAGAGGAACTGCTCCCTCCTACCTCCAGACACTCATCACATCTTACACCCCGGCCAGACCCGTCTGCTCTGCCTCCTCTGGCAAACTGACTGTCCCATCCCTGAGCCCCAGGCTCCTCGCCTCTTCTCTGTCGGCATTTATCTGCACTCCGTCAGGACTGTGGAATCACTGGTCATCTTCACCCACCTCTTCAGACTCCACTACCACTGACTGCATTTTGTAATATGTATCTATGTTGATGACTGTCCAAACCCCCCCCAAAAAAAAAACAAAAAAACTTTTCCTTCCCTGTGTTACAGGTACGGTATGCAGCTGCCAACGATTATGTCTATTACTGAATTACTACACTGCTCTCCTGCACGAACAATGATTGATGTATAAATGCACATCTTGTAAATCGCTCTGGCTAAGAGTGTCTGCTAAATGCCAAAATGTAAACGTAAATGTAAATATTAACTCTCAAATGCTAGCATCAGTCATAAACATAAACGGAAAGCCTGCTTCCTCTCTCCTTTCTTGAATATGTGTAATATTTATGTCATGGATACGAAGGAAAAAAATAAAATAAAAATGGTTTTGCTGCCCCCTTCCTTCTTTAACAAGTGGACATTTCCCAGAAATCCCAGACACATCATAAAAAGCCAGAGCTGAAATGTCCCTTTTCAGTGGCGCACAGGTCACTCTGTCCAAAGGGCATCTCGATGAAAGTGTCCAAATCTAATGCTGTACTCCTGGAGCGCATTAACAACTGGTGTATAACACACGGGCTGCAATTATAAAACAATAACTCTTCACGGTCATAAAATGAAGAACATAACAAGTTTGAGGACCATATTTATTATGACAACCTTCTCACAATGCTTCACTTCTTGCTTTCACATGTGATTCTGCTCCCATTAACCACTCTCTTTTCCTCGACGACGCGGAGCGGGAGTGGGTCTGGAGCACAGCAGCCAGACATCCGGAGCAGCAAGAGGGGGGAGACATACCTACGACTCCGTCGTTCAGAGCAGCACTGAGGGGACAAAGAGCAGGCAGGCAAAACCGTCCGCTAAAGACAGAAACGATGGTACTCCAGATGGCTGGCTCTACCACAACTTGCAGTGGGTGGGGGATCTAAACTATCACGACTGGCATGAAGGTGTGAGTGGACTCTTACCACAATCTGCAAGTTAAGAAGAGAGAGGCTGAACGGACTGTACCACAGCCTGCAGGATAAAAGGAGGGTGTCTAGATGCTAGGCATCAGCGTTGGGTTCATCCTCTGGCACTACAGGTCACGCCTTGTTTCCCCCGCCCCCCGCGACCGACCTTAAAGCTACCACTAATGTTTTTATTCCTCAAGCTCTCGCGGTCGTTACTGTACAGCCACACAGGGCATTGTGGGTAATAATGACACTTTAAATGCTGAGGCAGTAACGCAGGGGACCACTGGGGGGGGGTGTAGGCAACAGGGTGACATCCATCATACTCATCGTCCAATCAAAAAAAGAGGTCACGTGTGAAGACTCACATCTTTCATTCGGATTCAGGTACAAAGACTTGAGACATACACACCAAAAAATCAAAAACATGAACACGTCCTTCCACACAATTTGCTTGTACACGTATGAGAAACAACAAATAGACAGTGCTTTGAGGCCACTTAGAGAGAGAGAGATATATATATATATGTGTGTGTGTGTGTGTGTGTATATATATATATACACATGCACACGAGACCCCATTATTGGGGTTGATTAGTATACGCTGTGGGTATTTCATAGGCTTTTTAAATACACATTAAAATGTTTAATACAGAGAAACACTGAACCGCTACAGAAGGGTAATGCTGTGTATCAAACACTGCCATTTAAGTGTTCCGGGGACCAATGAAGTTCCTCCTGGGAGAAAAGTTCCCCAGTCGTTATTTTCTGACAGGTCCGTCCAGGAAAAACAGGCTGAAGTTTCGAGGGGGTGGGGGAGGGGAGACGAACGCTCCCCCGCCCACACCCACAGTCAGACGTCGGGCATCCAGAACAACCACAAGTCTGTGGGACGCGTCTATCAGGGCCATCTCCTTCCCATTTCAGTCAGCGCAGTTGTCGATAAGACAGCTTTCTTTCTTGAAAGCCAAAAAAAGATAAGCTAACAATATTCACAAATGCAGAATTCTCTAAGTACACCGAGAGACGCATGGCTATTTTGTTTGGTGCTTTTTCTGATTTACAATTCCAGGCCAGATGGATGACAAGGTTTATATTTTTTTATCGGAATCAAAACAAAAGAAAGAATAAATCTAAAACATCAAGAGGTCATTTTTCCCCTCCTCACAATCCCTTTGTGAAATAAAAAAACACCTGTTAAAGATCTGAGCGGGGGGTAGGGGGTGAAATGGTCTCTTGAGTCGAGGGGAAGGGGGCGGTGCTTGCAATGATAACGAGGGTAAACAAGATCCTGAATAATTTCCTTTCCTCTTGTGTGACGGGGCAACAGTACATTCTGCAGTGGTAGCACGTTGTTTGTTGTCTGTTGGGCTCCACCGCCCCCCCTGGGGTGGGCGGGCGTGGCCAGCGATGGACACGGAGGAGCCCTCAGGACTTGTTCTCGTCGTACAGATCCAGTGAGGCTTGAATATCCGGGAGCTCCATCTCGCACACCACGCTCCGCGGGGACAGCGAGGACCGGTTGAAGAAATGGCCGCCTGAAAAACGACAAACAAAAAGACGACAAGTGAACGGATACGCCAACGACAACCCGCATTCATTAAACGACACACACGCATTTCACTCAGATTTTAAAATTGTATTTTGATGCCACGTGTAAATGGAACACTCTAGCTTATTTTTGTATGCAAGTTGATGTCAAAAAATATATGTATATTTTTTTATACCTTGTGTACCAGGAAGCAGGGGTGGGAATGTGGTTGCCCCAGGAAGTAGTAATGAGACATAAATAGCAAATGGCACAGAAACACAAACTTCTGTTTTGAAATCACACCCAAGCAACAATGAAAACCAGTGACTTTTGTTTTGTACAAACCACAGCACCTGTATTGTGACTGTTTTTATAGACTATTGTTTGGGGTTTTTGGACCAGCCCAGGGACCGCAGATAAAGAGTGGTAATTCAAGTAAGTGTAGGTAAACAACAACTGCCACGTTAGACTTGAAAATTGTGAAAATGTAAAATTAAGAACGCACATAGACATCATTCTTATTTGTGATATTAGTGATGGTGGAGTAAAGGCTATATACACCCTATGATGGGTGGAGCTGTCAAGTACTGTCAACTACTAACCAGTACAAAATTATCTGACAAAAGACTGCTCTCTGTAGCAGAATCCAGTTTAAACTGGTGAGTCAATGACCACACAGGACAGCCCCAACCACTTTGAGGGTTACTGAAAGCTCCTCCCCATCACTTCCTAGTATCTTTTTTTTATTTTTACATTTTGGTCAGATTTTTTCCCTGCTTTTCTCCCCAATTTGGAAGCCAATTATACCCTCTATTTATTTCTATTAACCCTCTCCCCACAAACCCGCCACCCGTCTCTACGGGACAAGCTGGTCTCCGAGGCCGGTGATGATCCGCCTCCTTTGAGACAGAGCTCACCGACTCCCTTTCTAGAGACACCCTTACGGGCTTCACAGCGAGTTCGTGCCGACCACCCTCCCCCCTCCCTCAGGGGCAGACAGCCAAATGCTGCCCCGATTGGGGCTAATGACCAGGGCCAGTCTGGCAGAGACGGGTTTAGAAACATCTAGTATCTTTACAGTCAAAATTGTGTAATAGTCAAAAACAACCCAGAGCTATTAATAGTAATGTAATAATAAACACTCCTGCTATTGTAATATTTGAGCCACAGTATGCATTTACCCACATACAATTTCGCCCCCAATTTAAAGTTTTCATTAAGCGAAAACCTAGTGGCCAACAAACGCATTGCAGCAACCATTCATCTCAACTTATTAAAAATGAAACATTTACAGTACAGTGGCAGCTGCTGATTTAAGTTAAAGACACGTTTAACTGAAAGGAACACACACAGCCTCTGATAAACCTACACGGATCACCAGATGGACATTTTTCTACCAGTTTCAGAAAAGAAGATGAAATAACCAGCGACGCACACGAGTGGTTTCAAGGTGTTTTAATTCCTTAAAGCGGCTTGTCCCATTTCTCTAAAAAATAAGAAAATAATCGATCTGAGATTAGAAAAAGCAGTACAGAAAAAGTATCTAAAAGGAGAGGTGTCTCAGAGTGAACTTCCAGAAGAGTTCAGTGCAGGGTTCTTCACTCCAGATCAACACTGTAAGAGAACAGATAAGAAATGTTTCAAATGACTTACTACTGCACAGAAGGTAAATAGTGACTCCTCAAGCTAAGGCAAACTGTAACACTTCAGTAACTAATATCTTTGGAAATGATACTTAACTAAAGTTACGCTGAACGTAAACTGACGGACAGCTCAACCCAGTCATTAAAAACCTCCCATCAACCTAGACCGTTCCGATTTGTGTCAAAATCAACAAGAAGATATGTGAGCCATAACTACCTTGTGTTGAGGTTGAGCTGTTGAGGGACAAAACCCTGAGATTGGACAATCCTGTATCAGTTCCTGTTTTTAAGTCTCTGATCATGGATATTTTCAGACTTATGCTCCTGCTACAATTGATGCATGAGTACTGTGTCTTGTTTATCTTTAATGCCTGTGTGTGTGTTTTTAAATTCCTGTTTGTCCAATTTTATTGTTTTTGCTGTGTTTGGCCTCTTGGCCAGGCCGTTATTGTAAATGAGAATTTATTCTTCAATATTTAACCTGCCTGGTTAAAGATTGGTTAAATAAAAAAAAATAATAACAAGGTATGACTCATTATCATACTACGGTGCTGAATGTCTGATCCTCAGTAAAACACGCAGTACAAGGTGAACATGCTACAATACAGAATAACATTGAAGCAAATGACCGCACTGGACCTCTCTGTCAGATAGACATGAGTATCGGTGTGGTGTAAGTTCACCTAAAGCTTTAACTACAGAGTTACTACAGTTACTAGCATGTGGTACTGCTGGGGAGGGCTGAGCCTATTTTTGTCAGGGGGCTCCACAGGTGAACTGGTGAATAGGTACTCACACGTTGGTGGAGAAGCTGACCGTGGCTTTGATGATCATGTAGCAGAGGGTGAGGGCGCTGAGCAGGCCGAAGCTGGCGATAATAAACCACTCCTCTGTCAATAAAGGAGAGGAGGGGGTCACCGTTGGGGGGGGGGGGCGGGGGGGGCGCCCCACATTGTCCTCACACAGAAAGCCAGCTCAGCGTAGAGGCAGGAGAAGAGAGCAGAGGGACAGGAGCTACAGAGAGAATCCAAATCCCCCCCTACGGAACGGAAGGCTGGAAAGAGGTGCACAACAAGCAGATCCTCTGAAGGCAAAAGAGCTGGGCACAAGAACACCTGCACACAGAGGTCTGGTGTACCTGCACATTCTTGCGTAAAATACAAGTATATTTACAAACAGAGGTCCATCTGCACACAGCAGTACAGAGAAGAACACAGTACGCAGCTGAAAGTCACACAGAGGACAGCCACAGCCCAAGATGACTGAAGCTACTGAAGCTGAGTGAAGAGACAGAGGGAAAGAGCTGAAACACACAGACAGACATCTCCTTTCCATTGCATTTGCCACAGCAGCTGAGCTGTGCAGTCTTCGCACCGCAGGCCTGTGCATCTTACACAGCAGACTGCTGGTCACACGGACAGACGGGTCGCTATTGTGAAAAGAGGCGGGGAACACCTTGCGACCGAAACTCTCCCTCCGTGGACGATGCTACAGCCAGCTCTCCTCGTGCCCGGCAGGGCTCCCAGCCACAGTCAGCCTGCCACAGTTGGGTTAGGTTCTGGACCGTGGGCTGCACCACTGCACTAAGACCGCGTGCTTTAGCTGGATACGCCACCAGGGAGCCCCGTCCTCTCAATATTTTTGAGCGTGCTCAGTACATCCATTCTGCGAAGAGTACATGGGCTGGTCCATCGGACCCATTTCTCATCCATCTTTCACAGTCACTGGGGTGAAGCACGCTGCAAAAACAACCTCCCAGTTCCCACGTCCTGTGACCCCCCAAGTACACCGTGTTCTTGAGTGAGTATAGAATGGTGAGGGATGCACTTTCCCCCAGTACATTCTGACATTTCCGTTTATCATGTTGTGCATGAAAATGAAAATATAGTACACCTAGTAAACCGCATGATGCAGATGTGGAGAATGTCCACACTGATGGTTCAGCCTGGGAGTACCGTAGTAACAGATGCAAGCGGTGTTGTTGCAATTCAACAGCGCTGCAGAATTGGCTTAAAGTGGCTCTTCGCCATGGACGTTAACCATAGCACATTAACAGCAAGGATTATGGGAGTAAATAAGACAGCAGCACTCAGGAATAAAGAGACTCAGAGACACGTTACTCCACGGCTGGCTAGAGAGACACACATGCACGTACTGAGGACACGGAACAGCAGTCTGAGAGAGATGGGACAATGATAAGAAGAGAGAGGGAGAGAGATGAAGAGCAAGATGAGGGAGGAGGGAGAGAAAAAGAAGGAAGGTGGGCAGGCTGAGGTGCATGGAGTTCCTAGGTATGTGTGTGTGTTAGTGTGTGTGAGAGAGAGTGTGTGTGTGTCTGTGTGTGGGTGTGTGAGTGTGTGAATGTCTGTGTTAGGCATCAGTGTGTGTGTGTGTGTGTGTGTGTGTGTGTGTGTGTGAGAGAGAGAGAGAGAGAGAGAGAGAGAGAGAGAGAGAGAGAGAGAGAGAGAGAGAGAGAGAGAGAGAGAGAGAATGAATGTGTGTGAATGTCTGTGTTAGGCATCAGAGTGGGTGGGAAAGTGGGTGTATGTGTGTGGTGTATGAATGGTACAGGTTTTAGAAGTGTGATAGTGTGTGTGTGTGTGTGTGTTGGGCATTGTAGTGTGTGTGTGTGTGTGTGTGTGTGTGTGTGTGGTGTAAACAGCAGAGCCAGTAAACAGCTCCCTATCCGAACATCACTGGTTTCATCAGATGATAACATATCACAGAGTATTCCAGAGCCGTAGCTCTGGGCCCCAGGGCTCAGCGTGTTTGTGTGCAGGGATCATGGCTAGATAATAACCCTATTTTTTCAAAGACAAGCTGGTAACCCTAACCCTAACCCTAACCCTAAGCGTAAGACAGTTGGAATGAGGGTTAGACACTTTCCTTCGTTACTATGGGGACCCAGTCAAACCTCGCGAGAGTTGGACAAAATAGGGAAAAATAGGTTTGTTACTAGTTACTATCTAGGCATGACCGTGTGCAAGGGGCAGGGCCAGCAGGAGGCCAGAGAAGCGGAGCTGACAGGGTAATAGGCAGCTGAAAGGTCCAATGAGGAGGCGGCCTGAGTGTGAGAGCAGGGGGTGGAGCCTGCGAGGGAGAGGCCGAGAGAGAGACGGTCCCTTACTGGTGACGGCGATGTTGATCTCTCCAGTGCGTGGGGTCAGCTCCCCATCAGACGGAATCTGGGACGTCCCAGAATGCCTCAGTGGCTCCAGGCTGATTGAGTTGTCGTTGGACAGGTCGACCAGCGCCGTCCGCTGACTGGCCGTCTGACTCCGGGATATTCTGTCCATGTCGAAGGCCACGTTGTCCACACACGGAAGGTTAGGCTGCAGGAACAGACAGAGAGAGAGACAGAGAGAGAGAGAGAGAGAGAGAGAGAGAGAGAGAGAGAGAGAGAGAGAGAGAGAGAGAGAGAGAGAGAGAGAGAGAGAGAGAGAGAGAGAGAGAGAGAGAGAGAGAGAGAGAGAGAGAGATTACCAGATTATCACTGTCCACAAACAAACAACAATTACAATGATCAATTATGATCATAATTTACATACTTATCATAATACTACTTGTAGATTATTCAGACAATTGCAAGATGCAGGGTATTCAGATTTATTTTGCAATACGATGTTGTGAGGGCATAATGTGTTATTTATCAACATTGTGTCTGATATTCTTTAGTGATTTATACTGCGATCAATAATGTGGTTTCAAAGATTTTAAGGTATTAAGATCCATCCATCCTTTGTACCACTGGGCTGAGAACTGGGCTTGTGGTTCTGAGGGTTGTAGGTTTGAATACTAGGTGGAGCACTGCTATTGTAATCCTTCACCATGGTACTTAACCTGAACTGCTTTAGTAAAATATCCAGCAGTTAAAATGAACCATAGATAAAATAAAAAAGTTATGTAAGACTGCAACACAAAAAAATACATAATTCTGCATGTCCTCTCAGGACAGTCCAGCAGGTGGCAGCACAACACCAAAGTTAACCATTGTTCTAAAGTGACACGAGCCAGAGGTTATATAACACAGCGTGATGACTACAGACCCCAGTACTGCATTGTGATGATTAGCACACCCAGTATAACTCCAGAACAGTGCTGTAATGGTTCTGTAGGTCCGGTCTGACCCCAGTACAGTGTTGTAGGTCCAGTCTGACCCCAGTACAGTGTTGTAGGTCCAGTATGACCCCAGTACAGTGTTGTAATGGTTCTGTAGGCCTAGTATGACCCCAGTACAGTGTTGTAATGGTTCTGTAGGTCCAGTATGACCCAAGTACAGTGTTGTGTTGTAGGACCAGTCTGACCCCAGTACAGTGTTGTAATGCTTCTGTAGGCCCAGTTTGACCCCAGTACAGTGTTGTAGGCCCAGTATGACCCCAATACAGTGTTGTAATGGTTCTGTAGGTCCAGTTTGACCCCAGTACAGTGTTGTAGGCCCAGTATGACCCCAGTGCAGTGTTGTAGGTCCAGTTTGACCCTAGTACAGTGTTGTAGGCCCAGTATGACCCCAGTATAGTGAGCTGTAGGCCCAGTATGACCACAGTACAGTGCTGTAAGTCCAGTCTGACCCCAGTACAGTGTTGTAGGCCCAGTATGACCCCAATACAGTGTTGTAGTGGTTCTGTAGGTCCAGTTTGACCCCAGTACAGTGTTGTAGGCCCAGTATGACCCCAGTACAGTGTTGTAGGTCCAGTTTGAGCCTAGTACAGTGTTGTAGGCCCAGTATGACCCTAGTATAGTGCTGTAGGCCCAGTCTGACCCCAGTACGGTGTTGTAATGGTTCTGTAGGTCCAGTATGACTCCAGTACAGTGTTGTAATGGTTCTATAGGTCCAGTATGACTTCAGTACAGTGCTGTAATTGTGCTGTAGGTCCAGTATGACCCCAGTACAGTGCTGTAGGTCCGGTCTGACCCCAGTACAGTGCTGTAGGTCCGGTCTGACCCCAGTACAGTGTTGTAGGTCCAGTTTGACCCTAGTACAGTGTTGTAGGCCCAGTATGACCACAGTACAGTGCTGTAGGTCCAGTCTGACCCCAGTACAGTGTTGCAGGCCCAGTATGATCCCAGTACAGTGTTGTAATGGTTCTGTAGGTCCAGTATGACTCCAGTACAGTGTTGTAATGGTTCTATAGGTCCAGTATGACTTCAGTACAGTGCAGTGCTGTACAGTGCTGTAATGCTGGCAGGTAAAGGACTCACCATGATGCCCAGGGCTTTGAGGATGTTGAGCTTGCACATGGGACAGGTGCAGTGCTCATTCAGCCAGGGGTCCACACACATCTTATGGAAGACGTGCCTGAAGAGACAACATGGACAGTAGTCAGGTGAGCTGCCCACACAACTACCATCCTCTGAAGGCACGTTACTCAGGCAGATATACCAACGCCACAAACACTCAGAACACATTGTACAGCATCACATTGGCTCATCTGCATCAATTGTCTGCAGGGTTTTTAATAAATAATAATAATAATACATTTTATTTCTATAACGCAATTCAATGCAAATCTCAAAGCACATTACAGTGTAATTTTTTTTTTTTTTTTTAAACAGAGAAAGGAAAAACATTTAAAAAGTGTCTGTATATCGCCTTTCAGTCAATCAAGATTTTCAGTTAATCAATAACTGCTTGTCTTGTGGCAGACAACATGGCATGTTCAATAATGCTGATTCCCCAAACTGAAAAAATTATATTGAAGAACAAATAGAGTGTTTCTGTATGTCATTGGCTATATTATGGGATGGGACGGGCACATTACACAAATCAAAGGAAAAAATCGAATGTATAGATGTCAACTGTGAGAAAACTGAATATTGATTCAGACAGGCAGTTAAACAGTGATCAACCTAGTTAGCTAGCAGGAACGCTAACTGACTGCCCTATCCCTCCGGGGGCCTGGCAGCCGTTCCTCGCGGTCTTGTCTCTTCTCTGTCCTGACCCCTCACTGGTGGAACGACCTTCCGCAATCAGTCAGGACCGCGGAATCACTTGCGATCTTCCGCAAGAGACTCAAAACCCACCTTTTCAGACTCCACTACCACTGAACTCTGTACATCTAGCTAATTGTCATCACCACTGCCTACTTGCTAAACACTATACACCGCTGCTTACTCAATTTAATAAAAAAATAATAAAAATAATAATTACTAACCTTTTCCTTCCCAGTATTACAGGTATGGTACGCAGCTGCCTGCAATGATGTCTATCACTGTATTACTGCACTGATCTCTTGCGTGTACTATGATTGTTCCTACCATGCATTTATGCACATCTTGTAAGTCGCTCTGGATAAGAGTGTCTGCTAAATGCTTAAAATGTAAAATGTAATGAAATAACTAGTTATGGTAGTTAGTTGTCCTCCTGTTCCCGATTCCTGAAGATGAATCAGGTTTATTAGTGGCAAAATCGTCACTACATTTATTTTATTGTAAGTTAAAGGTAACAATAGCCGTCAAACTTTCATACCATGAATATGTTTACTGACACATTTACTGAGAGATCAGATGCACATTGACCATCACAAAGCATCTGTATCTCAAGTCTGACTAGGCCCAACCAACCACAGCTCTCACTGTATGTCATTTCCTGTCTTTTCATTTCCTGTAAGCAGATAATGACTAGACAGTCCCCTCAGTTGGAATGGCTCTCTATCTCCAGGAGTAGGCACAGGAAGTAAGTTTCTGGAATAGGGTAGCCATTGTGACTCAGCTCTGAAACAAGGGGGCCATTGTGGCTCAACAACAGACAATACTTCATCTTCACACAGAATGTGCTTTCATACTGTCATACGTTTTCAAACATTTCAGTGTGTTGCACTCAAATAGGGATTGGACTTTTTCAAAATACAACACAACTGCAACTGTACAAATGCGACAACAGCTCTATTTGTGAGGGGAAAATTCTCGGAAGCAAGGTATTTAGCTAGAAACTGAAAGTACATTTGGAGATGAGACAATGCATTCCAGTAAGAACCTGAGCATGGGTCCTTTGCAGAAATACACTGCCTGGCCCAAAAAAAAGTCACCACCTGGATTTAACTAAGCAAATAGGTAAGAGCCTTCCATTGGATAATTACTGCAGTGATTAATATGTTTTAGCTGGCAACAAATTATTTAACCCTAACTGATGCAATGAGTAGCTTCTCATTTCTTAAACAACCATGTCGGAAGACATACCCTGTGGTCGTGGAAAAGATGTTAATCTGTTTCAGAAGGGTCAAGTTATTGGCCTGCATCAAGCAAAGAAAACAACAAGCACAAGGAGATTGCTGAAACTACTAAAATTGGGTTAAGAACTGTCCAACGCATTATTAAAACCTGGAAGGATAGTGGTGAACCATCATCTTCGAGGAAGAAATGTGGTCGGAAAAAATCTTGAATGATTGTGATCGGCGATCACTTAAACGTTTGGTGAAATCATATCGTAAAAAATCAACAGTAGAACTCACGGCTATGTTTAATAGTGAAAGTAAGAGCATTTCCACACGCACAATGCAAAGGGAATTCAAGGGATTGGGACTAAACAGCTGTGTAGCCTTAAGAAAACCACTTGTCAGTGAGGCTAATCGGAAAAAAAGGCTTCAATTTGCTAGGGAGCATAAAGATTGGACTCTGGAACAATGGAAGAAGGTCATGTGGTCTGATGAGTCCAGATTTACCCTGTTGCAGAGATGGGCGCATCAGGGTAAAAAGAGAGGCGGATAAAGTGATGCACCCATCATGCCTAGTGCCTACTGTACAAGCCTGTGGGGGCAGAGTTATGATCTGGGGTTGCTGCAGTTGGTCAGGTCTAGGTTCAGCAACGTTAGGTGCCCAAAGAATGAGGTCAGCTGAATACCTGAATATACTGAATGACCAGGTTTTTCCATCAATGGATTTTTTCTTCCCTGATGGCACGGGTATATTCCAAGATGACAATGCCACGATTCATCGGGCTCAAATTGTGAAAGAGTGGTTCAGGGAGCATGAGACATCATTTTCAAACATGGATTGGCCACCACAGAGTCCAGACCTTAACCCCATTGAGAATCTTTGGGATGTGCTGGAGAAGACTTTGCACAGCGGTCCGACTCTCCCATCATCAATACAAGATCTTGGCGGAAAAATTAATGCAACTCTGCAAGAAGGTCTCGGAAATAAATGTTGTGACATTGCAGAAGCTTATTGAAAACGATGTCCATTCCTGGTGAATGCGTAGGCTCCAGCCGACCCTGACCAGGAATCAAAGCTGGATGGAAGGCGGAAATAAATGTTGTGACATTGAAATATTAGAGTGTGTGACGAAATATTAGAGTGTG